>JACEVL010000185.1:1198333-1231482 GCA_020284085.1 Aporrectodea caliginosa
TGAAATTATGTATGATGTATGTATGTATGTACGTATGTATGTATGTATGTATGTATGTATGTATGTATGTATGTATGTATGTATGTATGTATGTATGTATGTATGTATGTATGTATGTATGTATGTATCTGTGTATGTATGATTATGTATGTATGTATGTATGTACCTATGTATGTATGTATGTATGTATGTATGCATGTATATTTAGATTTATTAATATGCATGCATGTTTGTGATGTTATGACGCATGTATGTAATAAAAGTATTTGATTGCATATTATGAAGTGCCTCTGAGAACCTGACAAGGGCGTTGAACGATGTTGTTATATTGTTGATACTGTTAGTCGTTGAAGTGGTGTTCGCTATGATTTTGGCGGCTGTCGTGGTAGTTGCTGTTGTTGCGATGGTTGTGGCTATGATGGCTGTTTAAAAAAAAATGTAAGATATGAGGAAGGCAGAAATATCGTCAGGGTTGGAGTTGCTAAGAAGATGATCTGGCGATTATTTCAACATATTGCGATAGAGTAAGAGTGTTGTAATAGAATAGTGTGTATTGCAATAGAATAGAGTGTATTGCAAAGGAAAAGAGTGTACTGTAATAGAAAGAGTGAATTGCAATAGAACAGAGTGTACTGTAATAGAAGAGAGTGTACTGTAATAGAATAGAGTGTATTGCAATAGAATAGAGTGAATTGCAAAGGAAACGAGTGCACCGTAATAGAATAGAGTGTATTGCAACAGAATAGAGTGAACTGCAATAGAATGGAGTGAATTGCAATAGAGCAGAGTGAATTGCAAAGGAAAAGAGTGCACCGTAATAGAATAGAGTGTATTGCAACAGAATATAGTGTACTGCAATATAATAGAGTTCAATATAATATGACATCAAGTGTTGTCTCGGTAAGACATAAACTTCATATCGACTTTTGGACTCATAACAAATTAATGCTTTTGAAATTATTATGACAATAATTATTGATGAGGCGCTTGAGAACGTCTTAGGTCAGGGATGGCGCACCTATGGCACGTGTGCCCAAAGTGTCACGAGTTCAAATTTTTTCGGCATCCGGAATTTGGAGTGTCACCCAAAATTTCAAACATAGAAATATAAAATCATTGTAGGAATCCACATTTTCTTCTATGAAGGACTCTAGTGTAGCACTATTTTAAAAGTACCTTTGAAATAATGACTTTTAATTAATGTTTTACACTTTGTCAATTAAAACCTACATAAGAAAAACAATTATATACTACAAAATTCCGAGGGTCACGCCACGGTATTTTTTAAATGTTTAGCGGCATTTTGGCACGCACCTTGAATAATATTCGCCACTCCTGTCTTAGGTTGTAATCGTTGCTGTCATAAAATTGAATCTGTCGTGTGTTTCAACTGTTCCACAGCTTTAGTTTACAATATCGTGGAAGTTGGGGGAGCTGCCGCAGGAACAATGATTGGCTATGGGTAAGCGCAAGGATACTATATTAACACTATAATTATTACGATATAATAAGAAGAATGGAAACTCATGAAAATAGTTATTGTATATTCGGTTGCATCGTAATCGTAAATTTCAAATGTATAAAGCGCTGCTTTAAAGCTAGCGCAGGGCACGAGCTTATTCACGAGCGCTGTGTCATATCAGATGGATTATATCGGTGTCCAGTGGAGGTCCAAGTCCGGTTGCCAGAAGGACTGAGAGACCACCTTTACCCACACTTCAATTTTGTACCGTATATGAAACATGATGTCTTATTCCTGTTTTACTTGGTAAAGATAGTTATTCGTCAATGGATGTTCTTCATACATATTTGTTATGTAGGCCTAAGCGAGACGCAGTGCCTTTCGATACGCGACAGGGCTGGGCTCAAACTAGTCACAGGACGTTAAATGTGAACGCAACAGTCCTATGCATTTGTGGTCCTTGGGATAAGCGGAAACAGACTGGGTAGTAATAACCATTGGCTAGCACTGGATTGGAGGGACTAGTTAGACTAGTTATAGCGCCTTCCAAGGCTATCTTGGACGTGCTATGATGGAAATGCATGCTGTTGTTGTTGTACCGTCTATGAATGATGATGATGATGATGATGATGATGATGATGATGATAGATGATGATGATGATGATAATACATGATGATGATGATTGTTGTGATATTCGTTATGACGACGACGACGAAGCGACGACGGTGCGACGGTGGTGGTGGTGGTGACAGTGGTGGTGCTCAAACTAGTCATGATGATGATGATGATGATGATGATAACAGTCCTATGCATGGTGGTGGTTCTGATGATGATGAAGCGGAAACAGACTGTGGTGGTAATGATGATGATGATGATGCTAGTGGTGGTGGTGGTGGTGTGGTGGTGACTAGTGATGATGATGATGTGATGATGATGATGATGATGATGATGATGATGATGATGATGATGATGATGATGATGATGGTAGTGGTGGTGGTGGTGGTGATGATGATGGTGGTGGTGATGATGATGATGATGATGATGATGATGATGATGACGACGACGATGATGATGATGATGTATTTTATGTTTTGTTAGTCTGACTCCTGCCAATGCGACCAATCAAATAATTCCTCTGCTTCCTGGAGCGGGGGTGACAGCAGTGCAGGGAATGGCGATCGAGGCAATTCTGACCTTTAACCTCATATTTGTCGGCTTGGTCCTTGGTCAGCCGGTTGGTCAGCCGTCGGCCATCACCAGCTTGACCATTGGATTCTGTGTCGGTACAGGAGTCATGGCGGCGGTAGGGTTACCATCAGACACTATGAAACTAGCTGGTAGGAGAAGCAGACACTATTGCACATAGCTCATGAATTTAGATATAGAATCATCACAGCACGGTCAAGGCTTATGTGGGTCAGTCACTAAGAAAATAAGTCAGTCAGTCAGTCAGTCAGTCAGTCAGTCCTCAGTAGGTATTTCATTCATTCATGCATTCAGTTAGTCGGTTAGTCAGCCAGTCAACCGGTAGGTCATTCAAACTCCGTCAAAGAGCTTGACCAGTCAATTCAGTCAGTCTACTAGAAATCATTCATATTTAAATCTTATCTATATTTTATGATGATTATAACGACATATAAGTGAAATCGTATTATACCATGATGACTAAAACGACCATTATTATTATGCACATGTCTAAGTCTTTTTATAAAGGCTATTTAGATCCACCATAAGGACGCTATGTAAATCATCTAATTGTAATAATTGCATTGTTTCGTAGGGCACTCATACAGGTGGTCTGCAGAATCCAATTGTTGCCTTTGGTCCAGCTATTATTTCCGGAAACTTCACGGACCATTGGGTTAGTAGCTTGCCAGATTTGTATTTGTTTCTTTAGGTAATTCATTTCGCGCACATCTATATCTGTAGGAAACATTCGCGGGGTGATGGTTGAATGTTAATACATAGGCACGAAGAACAGAAGGACGCGGATTCAATACCCGCTAGCACCATCAGCCTTCCACCAGTGATATTTTCATTAACGAAAACTAAAATTAGAAGTAAAAATAAAGGATTTCGTTAACGAAAATTGAAGTAAAAGTAGGAATTATTTTGGTTTCAAAAACTAAATTAGGAATTAAATTATGAATTATTTGCAGAAGTAAAATTATGAATGAAATTAGGAATTCTTTTCAGAAGTAAAATCATTTTACTTCTTGTGGCGCTTAAGTTGAGATGAAGGCGAATAAATCACACGCGATCCAAACACATATCCATTGAATCCTGCTTGAGATGAAGTCGCTGTGCATACCATTCCCTATGTAATAATCTTAGGTCTTCGTTGTCTAAAAAATGTCCCGCCTGCGTACCAACCTAACAACGACCTCCCGGATATTATTTATACTGTATTATATAGGATCAGCTAAAATGGACATGCTCATAAGACGAGCAGTTTCTGTCAAAGTCAGAAAAATTGAAGGTCTTGTCAAAAGTTATTTATCAGACATAAGGGAGAACGATACTGGGAATCCTCTTGCTTTCTGGAAGGAAAGGTGAGCTTCGTACAGCAAAAATGCACCCATTGCACAGGATATTTTATCAGCTCCAGTCTCACAGGCCTTTGTGGAAAGAATTTTTTCTGTAAGTTTAGCCTATGTGGAATTTTTACTGATGGACAAAGAAATCGCATGAAAAATCTCCGGAAATGAGAGTGTTCTTGAAATTGAACAAATTTAAGATATCTTATAGCCTAGTAACGTTAAAAAACTTTTTACTGCACTGAAATTAATAATTATTTGGAAAACTAAAATAAGAAGTAAAATTAATTGAGAACTAAAATAGGAATGATAAGTAAAATTATTTGAGAAGTAAAATTAGAATTAGAAGTAAAATTCAAGGACACAGAACTGAATTAAAACTGAATTAGGAATTATTTTGAGAAGTAAAATATCACTGCCTTCCACTCCATAGGGGGTGTGTTTGTGAGGTGCTTGGGACGAATCGGTGCCTAACAGTTATAAAATCGACTCTTGTTTGACGTGTTATTATGTGTAACTACTATTTCATGTAATCATAGACGCGATTTTTCAATTTGAATTGAAGAAACAAATATTATTACTAGTGTCGTTAAACTAAGAACGCTCAGCAGGCTCCAACCCATCAGTCGATCGACCCAGGGTGATACCGAAGAGACCGCTGAACTGTCCAGCTTTGAACGACTACATTTTGGGAACAGCAAAGAAGACTGGAAATCACATTGATATAATTATTATGAACTCTACTTCCATATTTCTAGTATTTGTGTCTGTCTGGGTGTTTGTCTGTGAGTGTCTGTGTGTCTGTCTGCCTGTCTGCTTGTCTGCCTGTGTCTTAGTCTCTCTGTCTATGTGTTTGTGTGCGTGTGTATCTGTGTCTGTTCGTCTGTCTGTCGTCGGTCTATCGGTCTGTCTGTCCTTCCGTCTGTCTGTCTGTCTGTCTGTCTGTCGATAAGGACCAGCGCAGTCAATCCAGAGTTAGCAGACATAGATCAACAGAGTACCAGCTTTCGTAAGATACTAACCGAGTAACAAGAGAAACAAGAGTTGAGTGAGAATGAGAATGGTCATTGTTCTTTTGCTGTTGCAGTTATATTGGGTCGGTCCTTACGTTGGTTCAACGGTTGCAACCGTTTTCTACCTTCTGCTGAAAGTCGTACGCGACACTTACGGACAAAAAACCGTGGCTGATGCAAAGAAAGACGAAGGTAGCTAGAACACTGACCAGAATCAGTTTAACATTTAAAACTTTCTATTATCCATCACCCCTTGACCGTATCTCTGATTCAGGCAATGACGTCTGAGTCTGACACGTAAATCTCATATTATTGATCGATTGATTGATTGATTGATTCACTCATTCATGTAACTCGACAATCCATGTCTAATTGCATAATGTAATGCAAACTCAAACTCAAACTCGATGGAGTTGAATTGACAGTTGTTTGCTGCACGGTGGTCCATTCGGTAGCGACCTAGATCTGTAATACAAGTTATACAACGATTGAGTGTTTGATCCTGCTGAGTGGACAGACTCCGTGTAACGACCCCTAACAAGTTATTCGCACAAACTTATGCCTCTTAAATAGATTTACTGACCATGCGCTCGTGATAAGAGCAATATGTTAATATTTAAATTATGTTATGTGATGCAGTGGAGTGTAATGTAACTGAGCATTTCTGTAGCACCTTTTCAGTAGGCTACATCTCGGAGACCAGTCTCAGTGATTCAGAAGTCATTAAAAATCACAAGTTCATCTTTATCTAAATAGGCCTATATCTCAATATGGCCCGAAAGTTCTTCGCTAGCACCCTGTATACACAACACAGAACCAAGTCATCGTATTCGGATAATATTTTATATTATTTATTTTATTTATTTGTATTTGTATTTGTAATCGAACATTTACAAAGCGCCACTCGGCGATTCAGAGGCGCTCCCGACCCAAGCCAGTCCTTTTATTTATTTAAAAATTATATATTTTTCATGAGTAAAACATTCATATAATATACTCGTATATAAGTATTTTGGATATATTTATAATTGACGCTTCGTTACTTTGTTCAGCAAAAATTGATGACTGAATTGCACCAATTCTAAAATCGTCCGTGAAATTTAATAACTTTAAATATTTACCGATTATCGATCGAATTATCGATAAAATGATTGAATGACTGTTTGACTGGTTTATTGACTTTGAATGACTAGTTTGACTGATTAATTCATTTTAATTTTTTTCTTGTTTACCAGCAACTCAAGAAGGAAACACTCGGCTCTGAGAGTATAGCATCATTTTTTTAACTGATAAATTCTATTATTTTGACGGATATGCTTCTACCTGCAAGACTTAGACAAGGCACCCTTCGATCAGCTCCTGTCTACGCTCTTCATGGATCTTCCGGTGCCGCACAGTTCCTGTACAGCGTCCGAAACGACATGACGACGATGTTGCTGTCGATGTTGCTTTTGTTGTCTTTGTTGTTGTTGTTGTTGTTGTTGCTGTTGATGGTGATGGTGGTGATGATGATGATGATGATGATGATGATGATGATGGTGATGATGATGATGATGATGACGATGTGATTGTGATGGTGATTGTGAACTCGAAGATGACGATGTTTTTACGCTCTTGCTTGATGATGATTATGATGATGACGACGGTGACGATTTTGCTATTGTTGTTCCTCCTGTTCTTAATGCCGTTGCTGATGATAATGATGATGGTGGTGGTGATGCTGAGATGTGTTTTAAAGATGTCTTCCTATCAAATGTATGACTAGTCTCAGAAAGCAAAGAAATTTCCCGGTGATACACAGTTGATTGGCGTGTTCTGATTAAATTAATTTATGGTTGCCGATTAGAAACTATTTATACAAGCTTTAATTAGATTTAATTATGAAGACCATCATTTAGGAAATTCTTTAAAAGTGTAACCGTTTCTAGCTGACAACTTAACGAATGTTGTGACATCTAGCGATTGCTGACTGTAAAGAATCACTCGTGTTATGATTTTATTCTTAACGACAATAACATAGACCAACAATTTATAAGAAGATCTTTGAGAGCGGTTTACGTGGTTCGACATACAAATTGCAAATAGCAGAAGACGATTTTATGGTTAGATTAGACACGACTAGGGCAGAAGTTTGGATCCTGACTTCTGTTCCAGCTGCGCCCCCTAGTCAACTCAGCTTTAATGAGTACATTGACCGTACACTAGTCGGTGAAAATATGATACTGTGAGGGAAAGGTTTGGTCACCAGCCCTCGTATGCTGAGGCTAAGAAAATGAAGTCGTTAAGACTTCATACCCATGGTTGCCTCAGGGCTAGCTTAAAGGGCTGCCCTATTCTTCTTCTTAGACACGACAATTATTATACAAAATGTGGATAGAAAGGCAAGAAAAGCCCACCTCTTCTTGATTGTTTGAGGGTAAAATTAGGCACGGCAAGTCAAGGCATTGACCTTTATTTGTAGGAAAATTAGGCAAGGACAGCTTGAGTTTGAGTTTGAATTTATTGAACCATTTTGCATTCAAAATTACAAGTACATAAACAGCAATCAGATAAAAGAAGTAAATTAAATAACAGGAAGGTACAGATGAACAATTATGTGAGCCAAAACCAAGTAATTTCACTGTTGCGAGTCGAATGAAAATGATTCATCGGGAGATGAAGCTGGGACAGCTTATCGATTCTTCCACATTGGTTACCGGTCACAGAAATATATGGCAGGACACATAGGCGGAGACTTAGTCCTGGGTTTGGGGGGACGGGTAAAGATATTGAAGGTCGATCGGCGACAGGGGGATGTGCCCTCCCCTATTTACACATTTTTAAAATTTCCACACTGTAATTGTAGCATTTCAAGCTGTTATCTGAAAAAATTGCAATTTTGCTTTACTAGTTGATAAGAACCAGCTGTCATTCGTAGCTTACATGTAGTTTGATTCGTGTTTGAGTTTGGGGAGGGATTTGCCCTTCCCAAACCCATTTTTAAATTTCCACACTGTAATTGTAGCATTTTAAGCTGTTATCTGAACAAAATTGCTCTATTATTTGAGTGCTGATAAAAACCAGCTGTCACTGTAGCTATTATTATTATATTCATGAAATATTTCAGAAATATTGGGGATATAAGCAGCTCCGTCCCCTCCACCTCAAGTTTTGGGGGACCGTCCCCCCTGTCCCCCCCCTAGGTCTCCGCCCCCTGGCAGGACATCTCTTCGTTGTAATCACACAATCAACACTACGCGCTTTTGGAAGTTGCAGTGGCTCTCGACTTAAGTGCAAACGCGACGATACCACAACCTGACAAGTATACACACCTACACCACGCGTCTTTATGATCGGGGAAATTGGAAGAAATGGCTGACCACTGATCAAAGGTCGAGGTCAGGGTTATATTTGGGATTGATGTCCGGGTCTGCTACAACCATATGGGGACGTCTATACTTCAGGGCCTTGGGGTCGATGTTACTACAGAGAACGGAAAAGAGACGCCGTACATCAACCACGAGGAAACGTATGGTCTTTGGGCCTCAAGTGTATATAACACATTCGTCTTTATTACATAATTATCATAATTATTCGTTTTATTATTCAAACTGACACAACGCAGTATGATTACAAGTCAAAGTATTAACGGATGATCACAAGTAATCACTGGAGTCGAATTTAACTGTATGGCAGTCATGCAAGGCGCCCATCACGTCCTACTGTTAATTTGACAAACGTCATCTAGCGAATGAAAGGCCGAGTCGACCTTTGGGAGTGTAGCGGGTATCTATTCCGGGTCTATGCTGAAATTGTACTCTTCACGCCAGAGTCTTACCACTGCTCTATCACCCCCGCCGTAACGCTTGGGTGCTTTCACCGTTAGGGCCTACTTGTCGCGAATGTAACGGTGAAGTTTCTTGGCGTCGACTGACACCCTTTATAAAGTTTATACGGAACAATATCTCCTACATGTATATAATAATTATGTCGGTCGTACACCAAATAAGCAAGGGACTAAACGTTTAGACCGATTTTATGTGAATAGCTACCAAGTGCTGTGATCACGACCTCATTAGCCGGGGTTCGAATCCCGGTTTTATTATGAAGGCGAGGTAACTTAAGGTAAAGTAATGTACAGAACTTACACAAAGGTAGACAAGGTAAGGTGTGCATTAGAGAACTCTTCGTTCCTGTCTCTAGCCAACCAGGTCAACAAGCATTCAGTGCTGCTGCCGACATGCTTATCCTGCGCTACGGTAACACGATGTGAGCCTAGAATTTTGCCTTTGTTTCGTGGTGCTACATGTGTTTCTGCTTTTTTTCTTTCATTCGTATATCGCACTGAATGGTATTGTTCACGTTACTCCATACACTATGCTGATTTTGGTACTTCATCCTGGTACTGCTCCGTATACCTTGCTGGTCCATCTTACGGCACTGCCTTTACTATAACCAGCAGTATTGCTTGGAGTACGGCCAATGTGCGAGTTGTGGCTGTCTGTCTAAGGATCTATGGCAGTCGTTTGAAAACTACTGCATTGTCAGAGGGTGGTCAGATGTACGGCTCTAGCAGCGTACTTACTGACTCACCGTTCATTTGTTTACCGTGAGGACCATTGCCTCCAAGGACGTCCTTCACTCCCTTGGCGCTAGAGGTCTTCGCCCTTAGCCCTGGACAGGGTGGATTCGCTATACCCTAAAACTGGGTGCTCGGCAGGATTTAGCTACCGTACCGACATGCAATATCCACCCCTCGACGAGGTTGCACCTGCTGAGAATTACCCATGTTTACACAGTGGTAATGCATTCTGAGTGGGATAGAGGAATGCACCTTCAACCGGAGGCAGTCTGATCAGAGGCGAAATTCTGTACATAACTATGGGGGTGCAGATTTGGGAAATTTTTGGACAGATGCGGCCAAGTAAACATAAATTGACATAGACTGAACAAATGTTCATAATTCATCAACTGCATGGAAATTACAGAGTTCATGTGATGATAAAAAATATATCTAGATTCCAAGTAAAGTAAGTGAGCCGAAACTTTAACTGTTCACGTTTTCAAATTCTTTTCAACCGTCTTAGGAATGTGCGAACATCTAGTAATAATAATAATGATAATGATAATGACCATGATCGTAACTTGAACACGATCATCAAATTTAATTAACAATATCGTTATTCACATCAACATGGAACTGATCCTATGGCCCCGATGTCTCTGATGCATAACTGCATAACACCAGTTCATCAATCAAACTTAAACATAAAGTAGGTCGATTTATGAATATGTTTAGATGTGGTTATATACATACCCCGGTACATATAGAATATCTGTATACATAATACAGATACAAATATATATTTACTTATCGTTATAGGCCATCACAGTGTCATTTGCAAGATAAATCTAAAGTCATGTGTAAGCTAAACATGGTTCATAGCCACGTAGCCTATGTCTTTGGGTAATTTATTACATGCAGTCTTTCAAATGGATGGACGGATGGACTGCAACCTAGATATATATAGACTCGGTTTTCCGTTAACCTTTGCGACCAAACGATATCTACATAAAATGTCCGACTGCATCCCGACAGATTTTTATATTTATACAATACATACAAACAGCCCAGTAGTTCACTTAACCTTCGGAGGCCGAAGCTCCGTTACGAGACACGGAGGCCGAAGTGGGGTAGTTTTCTACTCCAAAGAAATATGTAATATCTCAGCTCACAGGTAAGCTACAATAATAAATGAGGTGTCGATTCTGATATTTACAAGCTCAAGGAATCGAACTATCGCATTGGGAATAGTGTGGGAATAGTACTTTCCAAGATGGCGGCCAATATGGCTGCCAAAACACAAAAATGTGTATATCTAAGCTCATACATAAGCTACAATGAGAAATAAAGTGTCCATTGTAATACTTTGAAGGTCAAGGAATCGAAATATTGCAATGGCAATAGTGTGGAAAAAGTACTTTCCAAGATAGCAGCCAATATGGCCGCCGAAACAGTCAATATGGCCGCTAAAAGAGAAATATGTATATCTGAGCTCATTGGAAGGCTACAATGACAGATGAAGTCCCGAATTTTATATTTTCAGGGTCAAGGAATCGAACTATCGCAGTGGCAATAGTGTGAAAATGTTACTTTTCAAGATGGCGGCCAATATGGCCGCCAAAACAAAAATATGTATAACACAGCTCATAGATAAGGTGCAATGACAAATGGAGTGTCGAATTTCATATTTTCAGTGTCAAAAAATCGATTTCTCGTAGTTATAATAGTGCGGGAATGTTACTATCCAAGATGGCGGCCAATATGGCCGCCAAAACACAGAAATATGTATATCTCACATTAATGGCAGGCTACAATAAAGCAATTAAGCGTCAAAATTAATATTTTCGGGTTCAAGGAATCGCATTCTCGTAGCAGCAATAGTATGAAAATTTAAATTTTCAAGATGGCGGCCAATATGGCCGTCAAAACAGAAATATGTATATCTCAGCTCATAGATAAGATACAATGACAAATGAAGCGTCGAATTTAATATTTTCAGGGTCAAGGAATCGAACTATCGCAGTCACAATAGCGTTGGAATATTGCTTTCCAAGATGGCGGCCAATATGGCCACCAAAACACAAAAATGGTTATATCTGAGCTTATAGGTTAGGGTTGACGGCCATATTGGTCGCCATCTTGGAAAGTAACATTTCCACACTATTGTCACTGCGATCGTTCGATTCATTGACCCCGAATATATTACATTCGACACTTTATCTGTTATTTTAGCCTAGAAATAAGCTGAGGTATCCAGTTTGTTGTGTTTTGGTGGCCATATTCGCCGCCATCTTGCATAGTACTATTCCCACACTATTGCCAATGCGATATTTCGATTCCTTGACGTTGGATCTATCACAATGGATAATTCATTTGTCATTGTAGCTTATCTATGTGCGTAGATATACACATTTTGAGTTTCGGCGGCCATATTGGCGGCCATCTTGGATAGTACCATTTCCACACTACTCCCAATGCGATAGTTCGATTCATTGACCTAGAATCTATTACAATGGACACTTTATTTGTCATTGTAGCTTATGTATGAGCTTAGATATACACATTTTTGTGTTTCGGCGGCCATATTGGCCGCCATCTTGGAAAGTACTATTCCCACACTATTGCCAATGCGATAGTTCGATTTCTTGACCTTGATAGTATTACAATGGACATTTTATTTGCCATTGTAGCTTCTTATCTATGAGCTCAAATATACACAATTTATTGTTTTGGCGGCCATATTGGCCGCCATCTTGGATACTGACCTTTCCTCAATTAGGCAAATATCAAACCTCAATTCCGTGGTAGAATCAACACTTCATTTCTAATTGGAGCATAATAATGAGATAATATCTTCTATAAATACATCTTCATTATGAACGAAAAAGTAGTAACGTCGAGGCCGAAGTTGGGTAGATTTCTACCCCATGACACTTTGAACTGAAATAACTTTCTCAGACAACATGACATGATGATCGTTTTGGTATGGGAATATGTCGGGGGTGTTAACTTGTAAACATGTGGGACGTCAAGTTATGACTACCTACAGTTACTCCGCAATCAACATCCAAACACCGCTGGGGTAGAAATCTACCCCACTTTGGCCCCCGAAGGTTAATGTATATACGAGAAGTGTAGGCCTAATTTGTCTATATATAAAGTAAAAATGATAGTCTATGTATAGTATATACTGTGCGTAGTCTAATCTATATATATATAGGGTATACCTTTATAATGTTTATGAGGATAAAGTTTGAGACTATAGGAAGTCTAAAAAGGTTGGTCTATGTACTGAAATTGCTTTGCATATGCTACATATATGTGTATATATATATATGCATATGATATATACCATATAATATATATATATATACACAAATATATATCTAGGTCTACCATATATGTGAGACTATAGAACGATGATTTATTAAGCTATGTTAAGCCTACACTGCATAATAAATATATACCTATGTGACTCAATACGTCGGCCTACCTCGGCCGCTTCTCTTCGCCCACTACGCTCTTCGGATCGTCTTGACCTTTTTGTTCCTCGTGTGAGAACAGCCATAGCCCAGTCCCGTGCCTTTTTGTTCCTCGTGTGAGAACAGCCATAGCCCAGTCCCGTGCCTTTGTCTGCATTGGCCTTTCGCTATTAAGATTTTTTTTTATAAATTTACGAAGATTGACGAATATTAAACTGGCGAACGAATATTAAATTAAATTTTGTTTTTTTTTAATTCTTCAAAATCCGGAAATAGTGGTAAAAAATTCAGTGCCAAAAACAAGGTATTAGAGCTAGAACAAGAGCAGTTACATGTTACAGTTACTCATCTTATATCAGTAACTTCACTTAGTTTATTGTTTGAAGTCTCAATAGGCTGCATCCGGGCCGATCATGCGGCATTCAAATTTTTGGCACCCAAACGAACGACACCAGTATTAAGCAAACAAAGATTGGGTACTTGTCGGTTTCACGACCCACAAATTTCTTCATATATTACCTCATTTAAAATTCTTCATATTCTACGTTATTTTAATTCCATGTAACGTCAGAACTTATCTATTACGTCATAAACCTGAACGAACACTACGAAACGGAAGTAAATATCGACACTAACCCTAACCTGACCCTTACCGACCCTCAAGGCGCGTAACAACGAGGCATAGCCTCAGCGTAACCGATATGGACTATAAAACTTGAAAGTCGTGAGGGTCGGTTAGGGTCAGGGTTAGGGTTAGTGTCGTCATTAGAAGACAGATATTAACTGTCGCCAACACATTACTGTAGGCCTACAGGGGTCTCGTCTAGTTATAATTAAAAGATCGTTTTGGGGGTCGTGAAACCGACAAGTACCCAAAGATTGTATGACCCAGCTCTCTGTGTAATTCCCTATCCCTCAGCCCAAGATTCCTCCACTGAGTGGTAGGACCTTGCCCTCAGCCGAACCTGGCGTATAATTAATCAGAGTTGCCCACAAGCACTAAGCGCATCATTGGAACTTCGGTACTGGAACATCAGTCACCCACACATAGCTTAAAATTATATAGAATTACCGAGCGTGTGGCTTTCACCGCAGAGAGAGAGAGAGAGAAACAGAGACAGACGGATAGAGAGGAAGAGCAATCGTAGAGAGACAGACAGACAGACAGACACGAGAGACAGAGAGAGAGAGAGAGAGAGTCATGGTCGGCTTTTTAAAGAGTTCCTCAAGAGTAGGGAACAATTTGGGTAGGAAGCCTAAGCGTATACCAGCTTACGGACCACGGCTCTATGTACAGCGCCGCAAACCACTGTACATATTCTGAAATTAGTACTCTTAAAGTAGTTCGTAAAAAAGCGGATACAGTAACGTCATCAACGAATATTTACGAATATTAAAAATGTCCTAATATTCACGAATATTTACGAATATTAAAACCTGAAGTCACGAATTCTCGTTCTATGGCTTAAGAGTTAGCCTATCCGGAGGATGCTACTTTTACCATCTGCGTCAGAGTGCCGAACAGTGTAGCAACTGTGTGTTGCAGACTTCATCAACCTCGATTATGCGCAGAGTAGGCCTATACATATGAATTCTGAACATGGTGTTTACTGTCATTTCTTCGTGGAACTTTGTTGGTTGGGCTATACGCTTGTGTGGGAACCGCCCGTGGTGACTCTGTGTTTCAAAGCATTGTTTGCTTAATGATGAACTAATGTGCGTAGCCTATGTTCTGCACTTCATGAGGAACCAGTGACGTCACTAGGATTAGTGTCACCCAGTGCGGAAATTCGTTGTGTCACCACAAGGACCTCCTCCCTTACCAGACCATGGCATACAGAATCCTTAGTAATATTTTTTGCACTATTGTTACTCTATGCAGTACATAACTGATAAGAAAGCTCAAGAGTGAAAGCGAGACAGCAGGACTCTACTTCAATATAAAGAAGACAAAGATCATGACAACAGAAGAGGAGGACACTTTTGAAGTAGACGGAGAGGAAATAGAAACAGTAACTAGCTTCACGTTTTTGGGATCAGTAATAGAAAAAGAGGGAAAGTGTGATATGGAAATAAATCGTAGAGTGGCGATAGGAAAAGCTGCAATGAATGGTCTGGGAAAAATATGGAAGGACAAACATGTGAGTATAGACACGAAAAAAAGATTGGTGAAGGCTTTGATCATACCAACAGTAACATACGGCAGCGAGACATGGACAATGACCAAGAAAATGAGAAAACAGATTAACGCATGTGAAAGGTGGATATGGAGGAAGATGCAGATAATATCATGGATAGAGAAAAGGACCAACGATTGGGTGCGCATGAGTATCGGAATTGAGAAGGAAGAGACACTACAACAAACAGTGCTAAGAGCAAAGTTGAGGTTCTTTGGTTATGTCATGCGATCAGATGGATTGGAAAAGGAAATGATGTTAGCATATGGAGAGGGAAGGAGAAAACAAGGACGACCAAGGAAAAAGTGGATGGACGAAATACATGAAACAACTGGCATGAATTTGGCAGAACTGAGAGATGCGACGGCGGACAGAAGGAAATGGAGAGGCTTGATCATGACGGTCGCTAGAGTTCAAGGAACTGACAGCACAAGGTAACAAGGTATGCAGTATATGTAAGCCGGGCTTAAGAAAAATATTTTTGTTGTTATATGTTACTGTTAATTTAAAAAGTAATATATTTCTGCTGAAACTCTGCAAACATTTTTTAAACAGCGATTTTGTCATTTTGGTGTCACTCCCTCTGACGTCGTCACCCGGTGCGGTCCACACCTCTCGCACCCTCGTAGTGACGCTTCTACGAGGAACTTTAAAGTACCATATTCAGTGTCTAGATACCCGCAAGAATAGGCGCCAACTTTTGGTTTTGTCTCTCGGTGCCACTGCCTGGATTCTACCCCAGTTTCCGAGAAAATGTTTTTTATTCTACATTGCCATAGGTGACTTTTAGTGCATCTTGTGGAAAGAAATCAAGTGTTACGTGGTTAGAAAAAGTATTTGAAACTCACGTTATGGTGACTGGCATAATTGTGCAAACTTACTGCTTCACAAGTTGTGAGATTACTGAAACACTGCAAACATAATATAATATAAATATATTATATAATATGAAAAAAATGAATCTAAGGTCAAAATTTTTCTCGGTGCCAGGCACCCACTGAACTTTCTCTCTGGGTGCATTGGCACTCAAGGCTCCCAAGGAGTCGGCGCCTATGCCCGCATGCATACATATACTCATGCATAATGTATTACAACGGATCGCTTTGCATAGCATCACAGGACATGGAATCTAACCGTACTTCACAGACCAAAACGTGCAGAATTTTATGAATGTGTGTATGATATGTGTAAGTATGGATCTGTACACGATATAAAAATGTATACTATAGATATGCAAGCATGTAAATCTATATTATACAGCTTCATACCTACATGTAAGTATATATATAAATACGTGCCTAAATATGTTACAGTTGGCCCTATATACCGGGTGGCCCATTAAAAACGTTCCCAAACTTTGTTAACCTGGCAATTAAACAATTTTAAAGTAAATCATCATCATCATCATCATCATCATCATCATCATCATCATCATCATCATCATGACAACACAGCCACAGCCAAAATTTTGCGCAAAATACTCAACAGTTTGAGAGAAATTGTTGTTAGAACTGTATGACCCATGGTCAAAATTTTGCACAGTTGTTTATGATGACGTTTCACGCGAACAAAATGTTTAATTGATCCTCCTCCTTCTCTTGTAACGACCCTTAAACGCGGTTTCCACTGTTCTATTGACTTCTGTATTTGTGTGTCGTCTAATAGAGACCATTAATTTTTTAGAGAAACGACTAGTCTCATGATAAAGTCTTTCTGGCGCAATTGAAGACTTTCGCTCATTGCTAGAGCCGTAAACGCGGCTATTCTGTCTGTTAAGAGGTATTTCCAGTGTGAAATCCTTCTCATCTGTAAAGACTATGTTCTTAATATCAGATTTTTAAAATTGAGTATAGGCCTACAGCGCACGACATCTAGGCTAACATTGCGCTTCTTCTTAACGTCAGTTGTTGTCAATCTTGTTGTTGCCATTCGTTTGTAGGCCTATGCCTTCAACTGCTTCTTAGAAAGAATTTTTTACTGAGCTACGTGAAATGTTCAGAGTGCAGGCCATTTTGCGTTGAGATTGATGTGTGCCAGGTGCATTTTCCTGCGATTGACACAACTGCTCTACACTCTCAGCATTTTCAACAGTCGTTGCAGTTGTTGGACGACCACTTCCAGGCTTGCGAGCAACGCTACCAGTTTCAATAAGCTTATTAATGACTCGGTTTATGCTTTGTCTTGACCAGTTTTTACGAGGATATTCCTGAACGATTCGCTTGCCTCGCCAACCCTTCTCCTCAAAATTTATGATATCTTAATAACAGCGAGATCATCATTTGAAAGCACCATGTTTTAATGTTTACTACTTCGAGGACTAGTTTTATCAAGATACTCTCGTTACTTCGCGGCGAAATAAATGTGCAAAATTTGTAAGCAGGTATGACGCCAAAACCTTGCCGCAGGGTGTGACATAATAAACGTACTCTCATGAAATGTGACATTTGTGCACAGAAATAATTGCTTAACATTTTGGTATAAATTAAAATTTGATATCTCTGAAATTAGATCTTTGCCAGGTGAACCCGTTTTGGACCAAAACTTTATTAAGAAAATTTTGTATGATCTGTGATAATTATTGGGGCCTTGATGGCAATGTTTGAACGTATGTATTATGTTTTTTGACTATTCTCAAGTAACATATGCAAATTTGCATATGTTCGTTTTACGAACATTGGGAATAGGCTACTAACAACATGTGAAATATTGAATATGCATTAAATTACATTGTAGCACAATAACGTAATAAAAATGGATAATTGGTGTTAAAACCGTCTTGGATGCGCTTCTTGTCAACACTGAAGCAGCGTCTCTTGGACACAGTTGGACTCACACCAACATGGTATGATGCTATGAACACTGGCTTGTTGTCTTTCCACATTGCCACCACGACACTTCCATTGCCCTGATATTCGATTGCTCCTCGCTGCTCTCTTCATCGCACTGGATTTAATGAGAGGGCAGTCTCACAAGCAGTTCCCCCGTACTGTCCCAGTGGCAGCAAAAACTGTATCCTTCAGTGTTGTGAGGAGTACCTATGAAGTGAAGAAGTTGTCGAAAGTAAGAGTGTGACACTGGGGATGTTCAACTGTCGTCAGAAGCTGCCAGACTACCGAGGCTGTCATCCTCACCACGTGTTGAATCCTGTGTATTGATTGGTACTCCACAGCCATCAATTTAGGGTCCTTTATTGTTTATTACACACACACGCGCGCGCGCACGCACACACGCACGAAAACGCACGCACACAGACACACACAGACACACACAGACACACACAGCACACGCACACGCACACACACACACACATATATATATATATATATATATATATATATATGATTTGGTTGATACATGTAGCTCAAGATCAGAAATATGCATATGTAAATCAACGTTGACTTGACTTGACGCCATCAGTACCATATTGGACCAATGTTCGTAAAACGAACATGACCCAGATATGAAAATTTTGCGACTCCATTTATTACAATAAAATTACGCAAATGGCATGTGCTTTGTGCTAAATATGTGCACTTGTCAAATACCCATCAGCTCGTGCGATATCACACATCGAACCAAAATTACAAATTTTCAAACAAAAGACGGTGAACATACTGGAGTTGAGGTATTTAGCATAAGACAAAAACAGTTCAAAACTTTCAAAACAAAATTTTTTTGCGATTTATCCGACAAATCAAACCTTTCGCTTACATAAGAGCACATGAACAGAAAACTAGAGTGATGACCTCAACCAATTTGATGTCATCAAAAAATGTGTTCGTAAAACGAGCATTGGTCCAAAACGGGTTAACAAAGTTTGGGAACGTTTTTAATGGGCCACCTGTCAGCATATCTGCATGTGTGACGGACCATGCAAAGAGTCCGTCAAAATTTCAGTTGTAAACATGTTGGTCTACGCTTAAATGGGGCGACGTCGTATGATACAAGAGATGGAAAGACGTCTCTCTTTCTCCTCTGCCTCCGAGATTCTAAATCCGGTGCATTCTTCTATGGAAGTGCCAATTTTCTGTTGAGTCGGTTGTTTGATTTCTAGTTTAGTCTTAGTGCTTCAGTCGAAAAATCCTTTAAACCGCTGGACGACGAATTTTAAGACTAATATTTGTGGTTATAAAAATGAATACATTGCCATTTCTTACGTTATCTTATCTTATCGTATCTTAACCATATCTAGCCACACTATTAACTAACTTTACATTGCCTTACTTACCTTAGACATTTTACATGGGGTATTGCTGCCACTGCCCGTAGTCCTAAGACTTCTTTTCTCTTGGGCTCTTCGCACTGGGATCGCCTCTGATTAGGTTGTACTGGAAGAGGTGCTTTAGAAATCCGCAAATACGATACAATGCAATACTTTACCTTACTTTACTTTGCTTTATCTCACCTTTAGCCAACACTCATTCACAACCTACTGTATGAAGTATGCCGTTGTACAATCTGATAAGATCCAATACAATACAAGGCTATATAAGTATATATACAAAACACTGCAATATATTGCATTGTGTTGTGTTGAGTTATATTATATTGCAGCATACTTCATTTTAATTTAACGTTTCTTTTCACAAAGCTTTCGAAACGTGTACTTTGGACGAATATCTTTCATCTAGAAGCGTTTCATCAGAGTGATCATGCATAAGAAGGCCCTTTCTCGGGTGGACGTGCGCGGATCACACGACCCTCGCAGGACCGGGGAGAAACGGGTTCTCTTCGGCCCATGCATTGGGGTCCGCGCGCACCGAAGCAAGGCCGTCTGGGCTGGCTCAAACCAGTCCTCAGTGCTCGCCTTTGTAAGGATAAAAATCAACGGCGCAGTTAACCAAAATATAACTGCGACGCAGTGCCATCTTATAAAAGAGCACGGTGGTCAGCGAATCGAAGCTACTAGTTCGACAGGTTTTCATTTGTCTTTGAAAACATCGAGAAACGAGTGACGAGGTAACAGTCAGTTCTGCTCTGATCAGCAGTGATCTGATTTGTTCTATTCTTGTCTAATGGTTTCTGCAGCGTGGTTGATTAGGTTGATGGAGTGCTTTAGAATAGTTTTAAATCACCCATTAGTCCTGCCCCTCTTAACCTCTAGCCCTCCCCCTTCAAGTCCCCTCTCTAATCTCTATCTCTTTCTCTTCTTTTATCTAACTTTCTGTCTATCTATTTTTTTTATCACGTTCTGTACAAAATTTCATCTCTGTTTCCCTGCCTGGGGAACTTTCTCTGATTAATCTCTGTATAACTCTGCCATCTATCTCTCTATCTAGCCTGTATATGCATCTTTCTAACTATCTCTATCTTTCTCTATCTCTGTCTATTACCGTCTCTCTTTATCTCTATATCATACCTCTATATTTTGTCTCTGTTTCTGTCCTCTCTCTGTGTCTCTCTGTCTACCTGTAAATCGGATTCTCCTATTTCTTTACTCGTCCAATGACCCTGTACATTCTGCATATAACTGAAAATCACACTCGGATTAATTCATGTTCTATTTGAGAGCGAATCACTCTCATACTCGACTTGTCGTATTTTTTGGGAGCGAAAATTGTGTTCACGTACTTTATTGGGTAAGTATAATTTTACATAATAAGTAGCCTACACATTCTTATGCTGTTAAGCCTTGGAGGTTCGAAGTCGTAACTTGTAATTATTATTATTATTATTACTATTATTATTATAGAAAAAATAAAAATCACGTTATAATAATAATATCATATTTATCATTGTATCAGGCGCGTAACTTGGATTACGCAATTATGCAACTGCTCAAAGATTTTAACAGCTCTCAATAATACAAACCGTTCAGATTATTTGTTTACATTCTAGATTACTATTATTCGTTGAATTCATAAATATAGATAACAATTAGTCATAGAACATCAGTTGCTAGAGCTCAAAAGTTTCTGAAAGTGTGCGGTCAGCAACATGGTTCAGTTCGGAAACAGCTTAGCAAAGAAAACAATGACAAAGTTGAGAGACAAAGCTGCTCTGGTCTCTATAGGCCTAATTGTGCAGACTTTGTCATTGTGTGGTCGGAAAAACATTTCCCTTCGCGGACACAGTGAAGACTCTGGAAATTTCGCTGCACTTCTGAAATTTCGATCATAGACCGACACTATTTTAAATCATCATATGTCATCTGCTCCACACAATACCCAGTACATAAGTCCGTTAATTCAAATGAGCTGATCCATCTGTGTGGCCTGCAAGTTCGAGACAGTATTGTCGCAGAATGTCGAGCGGCCAAGTTCTACACTGTATTATTTGATGAGACCGCAGACATCAATAGCACAGAACAGATATCGGTCTGTTTACGTACAAGGAGGCCCAGATATGTTGACGGCAACAACGGTTCTCAGCATGTGGCAAAAAACTATTTATGACTTTCATCCCAATACGTGACACCACCTGTGAAACTGTTGCGACACTCGTCAAACAGTAGCTCTCTGAGGTCGGTCTCGATGCAGGTGTTATGGTAGGGCAAAGTTATGATGGGGCTGCTAATACGAGCGGCCATACAAGGCAAAGGTCACAGTCTCAGTCTAGCAATATGTGACACGTGCACAATTGTACCAGTAGTTCGCAATATGTACGCAACTGCCAGCAAAGTTCTTACATTCATTAAATCATACTCAAAGCTTTTGCAAGTATATATCGCACACAGCGACAAAACACGGTTGAGGAAATTCTGCCCAATCTGGACTTATCATAGTGAAATACAGACGTCCTTTGGAAACCTTTGGAGCTATTTTAGACTTACGCGTTCCATTGGACAATGCACTAACTGAAGAACGACGCCCCATTCACAAGCTTTGAGTTTCTTGTCACAAGGTATTGGTTGGGTACAATGCAACAGTGGAGGGAGCAATCACTCTTCAGTACACTACAGAGCGAGCAAAGCGATCTTGTGAAGGCCTCATCATTTGACGCTTCTAGTCATCGACGCATTGAATAGACCTGATTTTTGAGCGGCGCAGTGATATAGGATCAGTTGGACATGACTTTTCCTTCTGCGACTAACCCTACTATTATATCTTCCGCCCCATGTTCCCTTTGATATACAAAACTACTCTCACTCAATTCTTGGTTTGTTTATTCAGACATATTTCTAATCTGTACCAGATAGTAGATCTCAGTTTGCTACAGTGCTTCTCATGTTATTCTTAACTATACTTAACTCGTCAACAAAATGCAGAAAATTATTACAGACAACAACACGAGCAGACAAGGTTTGAGAATTAAGTGAATAATCAGTAGGGATAGGCATAGACTTAGGTCAGTTTTCTTTTCACATAGCTGGTATGACGTTGCATAGAAAGCTGACACTACATGTACATTGCACAAAGTAAAAACTACAGAGCTTAAGTTTACTGCAGTGCTTTGTTCAGTCTAGTTGAAGTTTTTCAGTCTACGTTGGTTGGACGACTTTCTGGTCATTTTAAAAACCGACGCATTTTGTAATTTGCCAAAGACTCTGGCTATTACTTAAACCCTTCAATTTTACAAGCCCTAAATAAATAGTTTCCTAACAGAAGGGTTGGAACCTGCCACAATTTTCTGGAAGCTCACGTTGCGATAGACAAACCTTATTTTGTGAACGGTCTGGCCACATCAATGTCTGGTCTGTACAGTAACTGTTAGATCATGTTGACTATATGCATTTTATGGTACTTGTATGTAGAGTTTCTAAAGCCACTGTTTTTCTCAATCTAGAACAGACATGCTAGCAAGTGAGAAGACCGTTAGAGAGATGAACGCCGCGATGGACGTGAAAGGAGACAGCCTAAGTCCAGCGAACGGTTATTGCCTGACGTCATCCTCACCGACCAATCACAAAACACTGACGTCATCTGATGACGAAAGTGTCGACAGCACCGTGACGATATCTCTCGGTCATATCGTTCGTCGTCTAAATTTTCCGACGACCACCCGAGGCTGTCGTTGTCATCAATGGCCGCTCTTGTCGCCGCGGCGGACGAGCCCCCACTTGCCACGAGATGCTGGTTGTACCGTCTGTTGCGCAAACTAGCACGAGTCTTCTCTCCTCGACGAGCCCTAGACGAGCTGGGCAGTCTCATGTTCTGGCATGACGTTATCGTTGAGACTGTTCTGTGCATGTACTACGAATGCCTCATCATCTGGATATCCGTCACCTTCAATGAATCCATTTATAAACCGTCTATAACGCACTTTGGTCTCTACGCCGGATTCTTTGTTTTCGCCTGCATCGAGGGATGGGGACCGCTCTGTGGGGCCTCCGTAAACCCAGCCAGGACTTGGGCGGTCTTCCTTGCCGGAAGAATGACCTTCATCAGAGGTTGGCCGACTCACCTGATCTGATCTGAACCATTTAAATCCAATCCAATATAATCTAATCTGCCCTCTCCTTTAAGTGTACTGACCTTGGGCAGATTCAAAAGATTCAATAACGATCTGTCGAGGGGTGAGCTCCTAGTTCCACAGGCACACTTGGCTCCATTAAGCAGCGGCCGGGTTTTCTCGGTTGTGGGACCTTCCATAATAATAATTAATCTGTAAATTTTAAGCTCCGCTCTTTACCGTAATGCAGTGAGCCATCCAGCAGGGTTCTACAAGTCCTTTATCTAATCTTTCTAATCTATTAGTCGTGGCTAGCAGGGAGCGTCTTGTGTTATCTGTATTTTCATGAACCAGAACAGGTGTTAAATGTGCTACTGAATGAATGAATGAATTAATGAATGAATGAATAAAATAATAAATAAGTCTATTCTCGATGCTGAGCTTCCTCCTTCAGTGTACTGTATTCATCCACCATCATCCAGTCCATCAGGATCTGTCTAGGTTTTCCTCTCAACATTAATTCATTCATTCATTCATTACGAGAATTTGTATAGCTCTTCATCAAGGGGTCTACTCAGAGGCGCTCCCAACGCCAGCGCAGCCAAATAAAACCTTATAGTATAATTACTCTGTAAATGTTTATGTTGCACCTTTCGCATAATGCCAGCAAGGCAGCTATTGATGTCGCTCTAAGGGAAGACTACAATTCCATTATCACATTCCTGACGTATGAAGATGGCGCTATATAAATTTCATAGATGTATATCTGTATGTCATATATATATATCATCGTATAGTAAATATTTACGATTTACCCGAATATGCATGCATGTTTGTGATGTTATGACGCATGTATGTAATAAAAGTATTTGATTGCATATTATGAAGTGCATCTGAGAACCTGACAAGGGCGTTGAACGATGTTGTTATATTGTTGATGTTGTTAGTCGTTGAAGTGGTGTTCGCTATGATTTTGGCGACTGTGGTGGTAGTTGCTGTTGTTGCGATGGTTGTGGCGGAGGTGATGATGGCTGTGTTACCCCTGAATTTTGTATAAGCATAGTGGGTGTAAAGAATGTAAAATATTTAGGATGGCAGAGATGTTGTCAGTGTTGGAGCCGCTAATAAGATGATCTTCACGATTGAATCAACATATAGAGTAGAGTGTGTTGTAATAGAATAGAATGTATTGCAATAGAATAGAGTATACTGTAATAGAATAGAGTGTATTGCAACAGAATAGAGTGTATTTCAATAGAGTAGAGTGAATTGTAATAGAATAGAGTGTACTGTTATAGAAGAGAGTGTATTGCAACAGAATCAGAGTGCACTGCAATAGAATAGAGTTCAATATAATATGACATCAAGTGTTGTCTCAGTAAGACATAAACTTGATATCAACTTTCGGACTCATAACAAATTAATGCTTTTAAAATTATTATGACAATACTTATTGCTGAGGCGCTTGAGATACTCTTAGGTCAAGGATGGCGAACGTATGGCACGAACATGCCCAAAGTGTCACGCGTTCAAATTTTTCTGCATTTGGCACGCGGAATTTGGAGCGTCCCCCAAAATTCAAACTTAGAAATACAAGATCACTGTAGGAATTCACATTTTCTCTCATTAAGGACTTCATTGTTTAATCTTATGTTAAATGAAAACATGACTCGACAAACCGTGGTGAGTTACATCAAATGGAAAGGCAGAGGTTCAAATCCCCGCCAGGGCAGGTAAATAGTTGCTGAGGGTTCTTTACCGCATCCCCTGAAAAGCCTCAACTAGAGTATGTATATGCTACGTAATTTATAAAGAAAACTAGGTATGATTGTACAATCGCCCTTATAAACCGAGGCTAAGAAAATAATGTCTTTTAATTCACTTCATACACTTTGTCAATTAAAATCTAGCATGAGGAATTGCAATTCTATACTACAAAATTCCAAGGAGCTCGCGACGAAACTTTTTCTATTTTGGTCATAAAATATGCTATGCATTATGGAATAATTGCTGAGGCAGTTGTCTTAGGTTGTAATCGTTGCGGTCATAAATAAATTATTAGAATCCGTCATGTGTTTCAACTGTTCCACAGCTTTAGTTTACACTATCGTGGAAGTTGGGGGAGCTGCCGCAGGAACAATGATTGGCTATGGGTAAGCGCAAGGATACTCAACATTATATTATTATATACTACAGAAGAATGGAAACTCGTTAAAATAATTCTTTATGTTTGCATCGTTATCGTAAATTTCAAATTTACAAAACGCTGCTTTAAACTAGGCGCAGGGCACGATCTTATTCACGAGCGCTGTGTCGTATATCAGAGTGGTTGTCCACAGATCGGTGTCCAGTGGAGGTCCAAGTCCGGTTGCCAGGGAGAACTGAGAGACCATCTTTACCCACACTTCAATTTGTACCGTATATGAAACATAATGTCTTATTCCTGTAAGCGGAAACAGGCTGGGTAATAATAACGATTGGCAAATAGCACGATTCCGGATTGGACGGACTAGTCATACTATGTTATAAGGACCTGTCCTGTACATTAACGGGATAACATCAGATTGGACGTGACTATGATAGCAATGTTGTTGTTGTTCCAATTGTTGGATGTGCTATGATGTTGATAATGATGATGATGATGATGATGATGATGATGATGATGATGATGATGATGATGATGATGATGATGATGATGATGATGATGATGATGATGATGATGATGATGATGATGATGATGATGATGATGATGATGATGATGATGATGATGATGATGATGATGATGATGATGATGATGATGATGATGATGATGATGATGATGATGATGATGATGATGATGATGATGATGATGATGATGATGATGATGATGATGATGATTGTCTTTTGTATTTTTTTAGTCTGACGCCTGCCAATGCGACCAATCAGATAATTCCTCTGCTTCCTGGAGCGGGGGTGACAGCAGTGCAGGGAATGGCGATCGAGGCAATTCTGACCTTTAACCTCATATTTGTCGGCTTGGTCCTTGGTCAGCCGGTTGGTCAGCCGTCGGCCACCGCCAGCTTGACCATTGGGTTCTGCGTCGGTACAGGAGTCATGGCGGCGGTAGGGTTACCATCAGACACATATAAGAAGCTTAGAAAAGGTGTACTAGCAGATACTCATGCATTTACACATAGAATGTCATCCTAGCGTGGTCAAGGCTTGGTCGGTCTCTCTTTCTGTGGGTCAATCTATGGGTCAGTCATTAAGAAATCAGTCAGTCACTCAGTAAGCCAGTCGGTAAGTCAGTCAGTCACTAGGTATTTCATTCATTTCATTCCTTCATTTAGTCAGTCAGTCAGTCACTCAGTCAGTCGGTCAGTCAGTCAAAACAGCCAATCTACTTCTTGACCAGTTCATTCAGTCAGTCAACTAGGTCATTCACAGTCAATTGGACGATATTTTATGATGACTTAACCAGTGTTTCCGTTAAGCCCAATGGCTTTTTTAGTCCGTCAAACTTCCAAATTTTTCACAGCCAAAAGATATGAGCTACGTCAACACGATTCATATAAATTTCCTCTTGATGGACGGAAACATACCAACGCATAATGGAAATCGTATTTTATAATGCTAGCTAGAACGACCATTATAGCGATGTATATATACATTTATCTGAACCCTTGTATAGAGACTTTTTAGATCCACAAAAAGGGCGCGATGCAAATCAATTAATTGTGATTGTTGCATTGTTTCGTAGGGCACTCATACAGGTGGTCTGCAGAATCCAATTGTTGCCTTTGGTCCAGCAATTATTTCCGGGAACTTCACGGACCATTGGGTTAGTAGATTGCCAGATTTTTTTATGTGTTTTTATGTAATTCATTTCGCGTGCAGAGTCAAAATTCTGAATCTGTAGAATTTAAGCACTTGTCCAGGTCGTTAAACTGAGTACGCTCAGCTGGCTCGAACCCACCATCGATCGATCGACCCAGGGCGCTACCGAAGAGACCGCTGAGCTGCCTAATTTTGAACTACTACATTCTGGAACCAGCAAAGAAGACTAGAAATCACATTATCCATTGTGTGGCTGTGATCCTGCCTCCCTGTCTGCTTGTCTGTTTTCTGCCTGTATTTGTGGATATGTGTGTTTGTGTGTCTGTGTATGTGTGTATGTGTCTGTTTGTCCGTACGTCTATTTGCATGCCAGCCTGCCTGCTTATCTGACTCCTGTTTCTGTCTCTCTATATGGACGGTAGAGTCATTCCAGAGTTAGCAGTCATAGATTAAGAGTACAAACTTTGGTAAGATACTATAGCAGCATAACAAGAGAAACATTTAGCAGTTGAGTTAGGAGTCAGGTGTTTGTTCTTTTGCTGTTGCAGTTATACTGGGTCGGTCCGTACGTTGGTTCAACGGTTGCAACCGTTTTCTACCTTCTGCTGAAAGTCGTGCGCGACACTTACGAACGAAAAACTGTGGCTGATGCAAAGAAATACGAAGGTACCTAGAACACTGACCAGAATAAACTTACAATTTAAAACGTTCTATAATTAATCCATAGGTCACTTAGTTTCCACCCTGGGATGTCCATCACCCGCTTACCTTAGCGACTGATAAGTGACTCTGATTCAAGCATTGACGTATCACGTTAAATTCATAATTTTATCATATTTCTTTTATTTTATTAACTTGATTGGACTGACTGACTGACTGACCTGACTGATTGATTGATTGATTCACTCATTCGGATAAATCGAAAATCCAAATCTTATTGCATAATATAATGCAATGGGGTTAAATAGACCATAGTTGGCTGCACGGTGGTCCATTCGGTAGCGACCTAGATCTGTAATACAACGATTGCATGTTTGATCCTGCTGAGCGGACAGACTCCGTGTAATGACCCTGAACGTATTCCCACTTATGTCTCATATATAGATTTCAGAAGCGCTCTCAGCACGAAAACCCCGGGGGAAAAGAAACTTTAAGAACGAAAGACCTTGAAAAACTGTGAGCCCTTAATGAGGGGGGAAGGTGACTGACCAACCACAGCAGCCACTTATTCATATTTTTAATGACCTTGACTTTGATTGACTGGTTCATTTATTTTGACTGACTTGTTAGCTGACTGGTTCATTACTTTTGACTGGTTACTGGCTGGTTCATTTACTTTCAGTGCAACTTAATTCAGATTTTACTTGTTTACCACAACTCAGCTATGAGGGTATCACAGCATTGCTTAACTGAACAATTCTATTACGTTGATGGATATTCTTCTACCTGCAAGGCTTGGACAAGGCACTCCTTCGAACAGCTCCTGTCTACACTCTTCAAGGATCTTCCGGTGCAGCACAATTCCTGTACAGCGTCCAAAACGATGATGTTGCTGTTGATGCTACCATTTGTTGTCTTTGTTGATGGTGGTGATGATGATGATGATGATGATGATGATGATGATGATGATGATGATGATGATGATGATGATGATGATGATGATGATGATGATGATGATGATGATGATGATGATGATGATGATGATGATGATGATGATGATGATGATGATGATGATGATGATGATGATGATGATGATGATGATGATGATGATGATGATGGCGGTGGTGGTGGTGGTGATGATTGTGATGATGACGATGACGATATTTTAAATGCCTTTGCTTAATGGTGATGGTGACGACGATGATGATGCTGCTATTGTTGTTCTTCTTGCTGTTACTGCCGTTGCTGCTGATGATTATAGCCTATTGCTGGTGGTGGTGATGATGAATATAAGTGTTTTAAAGATGCCTTCCTATCGGACAAATGACTGGTTGCAGAAAGCAAACAATTGTCCCGATGATACACAGTGGATGTAGCCTACTGATTAAATTTATTTAAGGATACGATTTTTTACGAAAACCAGCATTTAAGAAATCCTTTTAAAATGTGACGGCTTCTATACCTGGCAACTTAACGAATGTTGTGACATCTGGCGATTGCGGACTGTAAATAATCCTTGCGTTGTGATTTCATTAACAACGTTAACATAGACCAAACATTTGTTAGAAGATCTTTGAGAACGGCTTACGTGATTTGACATACAAATTGCAAATAGTAGAGGACGATTTTATGTTTAGATTAGACACGACTAGGGCAAATGTTCGTTTCAAGATTTCTGCAACACCCGCCAACCCTTGGTCTACTTAGCTATATTGTATTTGTATTGTATTGTATTTGAACACTTGTCATAGCGCCCCTACCATATTCCTATTCAGAGGCACTCCCGACTACTGGAGTTTCACGCCGAAGCGCATGAGCAATTGCGAGTGAAGGACTTGCCCAGGGTCCCTACGCGGCGGCTTTGAGGTGGATTCGAACCCGCAACCCTCCAGCTGCGCCCCAGTTGTGTTGTGTTGTATTGTATTGTATTGTACTCCACGTTTTACATTGCGACCGAGCCACCCGCAATAAAGATCCGAGAAATTAATCTCTGATAAACCGACCGACCGGGAATCGAACCCTGTCCGCCGGCGTGGTGAGCGGGCTACCAACCCACTCGGCCACTCAGGACCCCCTATAATGAGTACACTGACCGTACACTGTGGGTGGGAAGATGAGACTGTGAGGGAGAGGTTGACCAGCCACCCTCATATGGTGAGGCTGCGAAAATGAAGTCGCTAACACTTCATATCCATGGCTGCCTCAGGAGTAGCTTAAGGGAATGTTCTTTTCTTCTACTTAGACACGACAATGCAAAATATGGATACGAAGGCAGGATAACTGGATTAGGTCAGCTCTTCTTTATTTCTCAGGGTAAAATTAGGCACGGCAAGTCAAGGCATTTGGACAAAGCACGATTATGCCATCTCTCCTTTATTCGTGGGAAAATTAGGCAAGGACAGCTATAAAGATATTGGCAGGACATTGCCATCTCTTCTTTATAATCACACAATCAACACTACGCGGTTTTTGGAAGTTCCAGTAGCACTAGGCTGAAGAGCAAACGCGACGATACCACAACCTGACAAGCATTCACCTACACCCCGCTGCTTCATGATCGGGAAATTGGAAGAAATGGCTGACCTTTGACCAAGGATCGAGGTCAGGGTTATATTTGGGATTGACGTTCGGGTCTGGTACAACCAGTTGCACATCTGTACTTCAGGATCAAATATTAGACTTATTGTCCTTGGGGTCGATGTTTATACAGAAAGCGGAAAAGGGACGCCCAGGGCATAATTATATCAAACACGAGGGGACGAGTTAAGACTGTTTCCATCGGCAAAGGTCCGTATGGTCTTTGGGCATCAAGTCAGAGTCAAGTGTAGACTACGCATAATAAAATTATATTCGTGTTTATTATTCAAACTGACACAACGCAGTATGATTATAAGTCATAGCATGAACGGATGATCACAAGTTATTACAGGAGTCGAATTTAACTTGAAGCGCCAATCACGTCCTACTGCTCATTATACCAACGCCATCTAGCGAATGAAAGGCTGAGTCGACATTTTGGAGGGAATAGCTGGAATCGATCCCGGGTCCATGCTGATCTTCTACTCTTCACGCCAGAATGTTACCAATGCTCCATTACCCCCACCCAGTCGCAACGCTTGGGTGATTTCACCGTTACCTGTCGCAAATGTAACGGTGAAGTTTCAATGCGTCGACTGACACCCTTTAGACGGTATAATAACTGAACCCTTCCTCGGCACAGAATCCTCGCTCCATTTCACCCATCCAATCTCGCTTCTTGTGGCTCGCTGACGAGCATCCCGCTGCTCTTCAAACTGCTATGAACCTGGTTTCGTTTAATTGGCAGCAGATTAATAAATGTGTCTGACGACTTGTCAGATGAGTGGCTCGAATGTACGTCATGCTCGATTCTTGCAAATAGCTCCTACATGTATATAATAATTATGTCGGTCGTATGCAAAATAAGCCAAGGACTAAACGTTTAGACCGATTTTATGTGAATAGCTACCAAGTGCTGTGATCACGGCCTCATTAACCGGGGTTCGAATCCCGGTTTTATTATGAAGGCGAGGTAACTTACGGTATGGTAATGTGCAGAACTTAAACAAAGGTAGACAATTAAGATAAGGTGTGCACTCCATCCTGATACTCCTCCATATACCTTGCTGGTACTTTTTATGGCACTGCCTTTACCATAACCCGTAGTTTCGCTTGGAGTACGGCCAATGTGCGAGTTGTGGCTGGCTGTCTAAGGATCCATGGCAGTCGTTTGAAAACTCTGGCATTGTCAGAGGGTGGTCAGCTGTTCGGTTCATCTAGCAGCGTACTTACTGACCCACCGTTCCCTTGTCTGCCATTAGGACCGTTAGTAGATGTAATACCACAGAATGAAACACAAACAATAGATCCGCTACAAACACAAAGGAATTATATCAATGGGCTCTACAAACACAAAGGAATTATAACAATGGGCTCTACAAACACAAAGGAATTATAACAATGAGCTCTACACACACACACACACACACACACACACACACACACACACACACACACACACACACACACACAGTTTGGCAAAGAGTCACACACACATAGTCAGCAGCACAAATAGATAGCAAGACAGATATTTTCAAACACACGCAATTAAATTGTATTCCGTCCAAAGTTCACGTCGACATACCAAATGGTCAGACCCGACTTCACACCTCTGACACGCGAGGCCAACATATCCAAAGCAATTATATTGTACGGGCCATTGTAAATACGACAACAGACGGTCACGCACACATGTTTAGTCAAACGTAACCAATTATATGCAGCTAAACTAAACACGCTGTATTGTATACACACCTGGCATTTCTTCAATACCTGTACTATTTGTATAAAGCATCAACATGCAATACAGCCACGTTAAAACATGCATAAACCAATGTATTAAAATACTGGCGCTATATAAATTATAATAGAACGCATTAATCAGAAATATACAGCCTGAAGGGAAAGAAAATGCAAACTTGTGCACATAGCGAGAATTTATATAGCACAATATCAAGTAACATACTCTGAAATGTCCATAGTCCATTGAATTATCGAATTCGTTATCAAATGATTGGTTTCTAAGCCTAAGCATCCACATACAACATACATCTACACATCTTTCAATATAGATTGCGAGAGTTATAATTATTGTTATTATTATTCCGAAAGTCCTCAATTCTCAAATATTAACCAAAATTGCTGTAAAAAGGAAGAACATGTAGAAAGAGTACAAGACGAGAGTTATTATTGTTATTATTATTATTAGTATTAGCATTATTATTCCGAAAGTCCTCAATTCTCAAATATCAGCCAAAATTGCTGTAAAAAGGAAGAACACGGAGAAAGAGCACAAGACGAGAGTTATTATTGTTATTATTATTATTAGTATTAGCATTATTATTCCGAAAGTCCTCAATTCTCAAATATCAACCAAAATTGCTGTAAAAAGGAGGGCGGAAGGGAGGCACAGAGAGAGAGAGAGAGAGAGAGAGAGAGAGAGAGAGAGAGAGAGAGAGAGAGAGAGAGGCAGAGGTAAGCTGCTATTTTAATATATGTTAAAGTTGCGCTCTTATTGCAGGTTTGTTTGGGTATGTGTGCGCATAAGCA
>JACEVL010000186.1:0-105000 GCA_020284085.1 Aporrectodea caliginosa
ATTGAATGTAGCTGGGTCGGCTGTTTCAATGGTAATACCTTATAAATTAAATGACAGATTGTGGAAAAGATTCTTTGTTCGTTAGGCAGCCACTGTGACGTATGCAACATGGATCAAACAAAAGTTTACGGTTGCTGTTATCGCACTGGCCACAACTTTTTGAACGTTTGCTCTTTGTGCAAATCACGCTTAATGGTAACAATAAGAAGTAGTGAGCTGCAGTAGTCAAGTGAGCTGGAATCCAGTTAATAAATAAGCCAGTGAAATTGAGGCAGTGTGAGACGTACGGGAATATTCTTAATGTGAAATTGAACGTTTCAATAAAAGGAAATATATATATAGGCATGATCGATCTCAATTACTAACCAAGAGAAAACGGAATAACAGATTCTTTGTTGATAACTTGGCCGTCCTGGTTCAGAAATCTTTTCGGTCGAAATAGCTTCGGGTCTTTCCAGACCTTTGCATCCATGTGAGCCGCGTTTAGGTTTATCAGAACCTTAATAAGAAACATATTTTTTATATATTTATAATAGGGTGACATTGAGCAATACACAGAAAAATATGTCAGATTTTCTAAAGACTCAACCATTAAAGGCGTTCTGTTAAAACATCAGTACCATCTGTAATTTTTTTAGTAAAATCTTAAAACATTTAGAGTTCGCTTCGGGGCACTGAACTTTTCGACAGACAATGTTTGAAACCTTTAGGGTCTATATGCGCTAAATCGTTTTTTGACTGCACTGTCAATGGAATTTTTAATTTCCCCTATTATCAAGCATTATATATGCAATTTGCATGGTACACTAAGAGGTATATCCCGCAGCGGATCGAGTCGATCGTAAAATCGTCGACTCGATCGACTCGCCAGTCGAGTCGATCGTTTTTTTGACAAGTAGAATCGATCGTTGTTTTCTCGACTCTACCCTGAAATATTTTACTAAATATTTTACGCTACATCGCAAAATGACAAACCTTATTATATAATGGAGTAATTCTGTGTAAACACACAACTAGCCTACAGTATGAACCTAATAATTATGAAGTTCGGTGCAAAAAATGAATCTCTTATCGCTTTCTTATTAGTGGAAGTTATAGAGATTCGTAGCCTATATTAGTCCCAGTCGCCCTATCTTTTTCAAAATCAAAAATGCCTACAGTACATTGTTGGCTTCCTTCCATTGAAATGTCAAAAAATGAAATACAATTAGTCTCTTGTGGATTCGTGGATAAATACTTGAAATTTTAGCAGACGATTTGGAACATGTGTATGTCTATAATCTGGAGCATATGCTGAACTGTGACAGAACCCCCAAGAGGTTCCAAGCGAGTTGAAATTTTCACGAAAATACATATATTTTCGGCATCAACAGTTTTATCTTTCAAGCATTTATCATTATCAGAATATCCAAATCAGATAAAACTTTAATGAAGCAGAGAAATTCGTTTTTGAATGACCCTTCTGATTTGAAATGCCTTAATTCAAAACGATAATGAGCTAGGCTTCCTTGAATCCGTAGTAGGCTAAATGTGTTGAAAATACCGGTGTGGCTTGCTTTTAAGCATGGCAGTAAATGTGTTCACGCCATTATCAGTGAAAGAAAACACTTTTAAGTCATCTCCAACATAAATGCTTCAGTAATTATATGTGAAATATTTTATGAATTACCAAAGATCCTGCTGGGACGAAGTATTCGCCAACATTGGTGTCACTGAGTGTCTTATGAGGGAGACTCAGTGGAGCCAAAGTTTTCCATCGCATTATCTCCATCAGTGTTGCCTCGACAAATGGCAGCTTCAGTTGGTCAGAAATCGAAGGAAATCTACCTCGTGGAACTACAGCATAGATTTCTGTTCTTAGGCGATTCTGTACATCGGAGTGGTTGGCTAAGGCGATCAGTGTCCAAAGAACAGAATTTGCCGTTGTATCAGTTCCAGCTACAACGATATCTCGAAGTGTGAACCGCAATTGTTCAGCATCGTATTCTTTACCCACGCGGTCCAGGTATCTACGCACAAAGCAGTCTTCTGCACCGTCTTCAAGACTCTTGTCAGTCTCAGTTCTAATTATCTTATGTATCAGCTTCTGACATTCGATTTGCTGAAACAATTTATTTCGATGAAATGGGTGAAATCTAAGTATAGGAGCAATGTCTAAAGACACATCTAGGTTGTCGAAGATTCGCTTGATTTGATGTGCAAGATCAGTCATTCCTAGGCTGTAGTCCTGTCTGCGTCCGAATAGGATATTCATGATGATGTTTGTTGTGCAGAGGTGCACAAGTTCTCTGGGATCAAAGGATTCTCCGTTTTGTTTCAGAACATAATCTGTGATGAATTCAACTTCAACTAGGATTCTTGTTTCCATCATGTTTTTAACTCCGAATCCCAATTGCTTTAAAATGGAGAGTGAGAGTTGGTGATACTTCTTCCATTCTTGAGTAGTGTTCATTGTAATCAAACCTGAAAGCACGTGATAAGTAGCATTAATCTTTATTTTTCTGACCACATTTATTGTTGAAGGAATAGAATGGATGAAACTGTTGATTATAAATCCAGTACTCAACGGTTTTAACGTCTTTGGTCTCTAGGTTGAAGCCAGCAGGTGTAACTCTAGATCACGCAATTAATTGTTTAGTTAAAGAATGTAAGAAATCTAAATTGTCCATCGGTTTATTGCAAGCCATTATGACGAGATAAAGCCTGCCCGAGCTTTCCAAGAAAAGGATCTATTTAGGTACTTTAAGGAACCGTTGGTCACCATGATCGAATTGATGCATGATATTCATTATAAACTTTGGAAACGAAAGATGGAAACTCGATTGTCAACTATTTCTTTCATTTCAGTAACGGCTGTTTATTTTTGAAAAACAGTTTGGGGCGTTCATATGCGCTCCTTGGCTGGACTGCAATAGCTTTTCGGTTTAGAGGTGAATTTCATCAAAGACTTTAAACAACGTTTTTGTATTCTGACCTCTACTAGTGGGGTTGACAACGGTTTCCGTGTAGAGTGGGCTACTTCCTGAGAATGCAGACGAATGGTTAATGAGTGCATCTTCAATAACTTCTCTGCTATTCAGAACTAGGACAAGCCTAAAACGTATAGATTTTAAGTACACTTGAATGTGTTACATACGGGTCAAATGAGTGAATGAGTGTTGTAAGTGTTTTCGTTGTCAGAGGGATTGGTGGCTCAACCTTCTAGATCTTCTTCTAACCCTCTCAGCTAAAAAGGTATTCCGAGGTTAATAAGCTAAATCACCTGACAGTTGTTTCGTGTGCAGAGTATTAACAATATTAGATAATGAACAGTTTAACTTGTCTTCGTCTGCACAAAAAATTTGCTTACTGACACAAAACAGACACAGACTTTGAGCAAACGTAGCGATTTCAGCGTAGAATTGTTTGAAGGTTGTCTCTGCAATTTAAATAAACAAGAATTTCTTTCAAGCCCATGATTTAAGAATTTGTCATCTTGTGCTTAATTGAAATGGTAGCTGAAAAATATATTGTTTGCTACTTACTTATTTCCTGCTCTGAATGTAAATATAGGTCCAAGTCGATCTGCTTTTCTCATGAACAAGTCGGCGATGTTATTAAAACCTCGTAGGAACGGTAGAGATCCTACTAATGGTAGAGATGGAAGAGAAGGAGGATAACGACGCTTCCCTTTCTCTGGGGCAATCCACCACCGGAGAAGAAAACGTGCGGATAACCATTATCCCCAGAAAAACAAACAATTCAACTGGCAATAGCATTACTTCTTTTCAAAGGAATCAAACCGCCTTCTGAGCTGACTGTTGCAAGCATGAATGCATGGCTGATTCAAGACCCTGATTGAGGCTACACTCAGTTCACACACAATCATCAACAACAAAGACGCAGAACAATTTCACGGTTCGATGACATTGACCTACTTTCGGGCCTAAAATGGACGTCTGTATAAGAAAGACTTCGCGTCATTAAATTCTGCACTGCTGTTGCCAAATGTTATTGATTAACCTGATTGGCTTGGTAGTAGGCCTATGATGTGCATTTCTTGTGTATATTATGGTAACCACTTTAGCGTGGATACTTTTAAAACTCTTTGCTAGGGTGGAATTCTTTAGGAAAATTCCCATAATGTTTTAGCCATAATGATACTATGATTTTTCTGGAAATCCTATGAGTTTTTGGCATTTTGCCGTGACCCTACAGATATTGGGTGGGGGTTTTCACTTGAAAATTAATTTCTTTAAAATTCAGAGACAATTTTTGTGGAAAGATCACAGATTGGTGTTGGTGTGCCAGCGATTGATGCTTTGTGCAATAGACACCGGCGCAATAGAAGTTGCTTCTTAGAATTATATTATACGTACTCACGTATGTAGTCCATGTACTACTGTGTGAATTCATGCAAAAACATTATGCAAGCACAGTGTGTATGCATGCATTTATGTATGTAGGTATTTATGTATGTATTAGTGTAGGTATGTATGTTACTTTTAAACTGGAGACATTCAAAACATATCTCAATTGTATCTTTTAAACTATCATAATTTTTATGACCGTCATTGTTTTCTTAAACTTTTCGGCTTCATCCGAGCTACGGCGCTATGCAAATCGTTTTATTCTGATTATTCTTCTTTATATTGGGTTGGTGCCAGTCCTAAACTTCGACAAAGGAGGAGGGCGACGATAATCATCTTCGCTATGACACAGCGTCGTTGTTATACAGAAGCTGTTCCTTGTCTCTTGCTTTAGGTAATTATTTACTTATTGACTGTGTCTCGTCTTTAAAATTGGTCGGTGGTTGCAGTGCTCACTTCGATCTCGAGTATATCCTCCGTGTTCCTCATGACTTTCGTTTTTGCCACATGCCGTATTCTCCTGCAGCACTTTCAACTCGGTTCACAAGTTCCTGTAGTTCTTCCGGTGACCAGTGTATATGTCTGCATAGATCTATGTCTATCCCGTCTCTCTGTCTGCATGCATGGCCAATGAAACCCCACCGGGGGTCGAGTGAAACATCCTCGACACCGTAGTGGTTCGCTCAACGTCATTCAGTGATGGTCCGGTTATTAGCCCATGGGCGGTCAATACCCGGATGGCGTACACAGACGCAAAATGTTACTAACACGTGAATCGAAGCTGAGATGTTCGGTTATTGTTACTCCCAGTACTTGCATACTTTCTACTCTTGCCAACCCTGGTGGTGCACTTGGTTGGTTATCCCGAAGGCCTATAATACTGGACCGGAGCAACACCATTTCTTGGAATTTGCTGTTATTCAGTGTGAGATTACATGTCTCAGTCCATGTTGCTATACAGTACGTGGTCGATCTCGGACTTAACTGTCCAGCTGTTTGCAGCAGATATCAGAAGATAACTGCCGTCCGCGTACTTAATTATCTTCTTACAGGGTGCCTCGGCCTAATCTTAGAAATTGCGATGATGAAGTTTACTGCGCCCAGGCAGGAATCTTGTTTAATGCTGGCGTTAATTACGACTACGACTAGTAACTGTTTAAACGACACTGTGTCATAACAAAGATGTTAGCGTTGCCCTCCTTCAGTTGACAGGCTTTAGACTGGCACCACCTGAAAAAGAATGGCGATTAAATAGTGACGGTAAACAATGGTAAGGTTCTGTTTCTTGGCAGACAGAAGATTGTCCAGATGATTATTATTAGTGATTGTGTGTGTGTAGTTCCTTTTTAACGACTAGCTGTGTGGTAACAAAGACCATTAGCGTCGCCCTCCTCCTTTATTAGTGATTAAGGAACACTAATAAAGAAAATTATCTTATATATAGTGCTGGGAAAGCGCGATGTAAAGGTATGTAACAGAAGATCGTATTTGTCGTTGGTTTTTGTGTTCTTTTCTTGTGGCGGCCATGCAAGCACCATTGACGTTGGTCTTAATGTATATCCAAGCTTTGTCTGATTGTAGTAGTAGTTTCAGTGTAACGACACTGTGATATAACAAATATCATTAGCGTCGCCCCCTCTTTCATCCAGGCTTGGGACTGGCAATGACAGAGTACGAGCAATAAGGATTTAGACAAAATGATCAGGAATTGGCCATCAACAGGAAACAAGGCATCTGACATGCGCAGGAAGCTCTCACGAGATATCGTTAACTATTCAACTGTAATTTGTTACAACGTCCAACAATAACGCTTTTCAGCCCCATATATTTCTGTATTAATATTTATATTCGTGATTTTCGTTACGGTACTTAACTTAGACACCCTTAAATCCTTGCTCGCAACGCTATAAAATGTGTAAATTTCGCTTACTTCCACCTAAGAGCTGCAATATGCCAAAAATAATCTTTGTCGGCGGCAACGGCCGTTGTTGTCTTAAGCTGCCGTTAAACTGTGGATCCATCCATTTTAACTCCGCCACTGATTGTTTTCTGTCAGTGCCAGTCCCCAGCTTGGATAAAGAGGGGGCGACGCTAATGATCTTTGCTATCACACAGTGTCGTTAAACTGAAACTACTAATTGATGATGCATCACGATGGTTGCATGGCTCTAGTAGTCTCAGGGTGTCGCTGAATAATAGATATTATCAAATAATAATCATATTCTTTATTAATTCAAACCGACAAACGCAGTATGATTACAATTGAGTATGAACGGTTGATCACACGTTATTACAGGAGTCGAATTTAACTGTATACGACAGCCATGCAAGGCGCCCATCACGTCCATTTTGCCAACGCGCCATCTCGCTAATGATAAGCTGAGTGGACCTTTTGGGAGGGTTGCGGGAAGCGATCCCGCTTCGTACTGCTCCTCATGGCAGAGACGTTACCACTACTCTAATACCCTACACCCGCCCCCAATAAGGAAAATAACTTCTCTCTACGTCAACGGCCTTTGTTGCCATAAGATGTCGTTAAACTCTGGATCCCTCCACCCAACAGTAAGCAATAAGTGGTTGCTTAATAACAGTCCTTTGTTCTGAACCTTAATAAAACTTAAACACTGAAGAATAATATTACCCTAGTTTCTGATTAGACACCTTTAAATTGCTGAAACGGTTTAATTTATAGACGCCACTGTTTGCTTTCTGACAGTGCCAGTCCCAAGCCTGAATAAAGGAGGAGGGCGACGCTAATGGTCCTTGTTACCACACAGCTAGTCGTTAAACAGAAAAACCACCAATCGCTAGGTCACCTCCAAACAGACTTCAGTTTGAATGTAAAGTAAGGTCGAGTGAACCACAGAATGCCATCATTAGCGTTCTGATTAGACACCTTTAAATTGATTATTCATACGATATATAATCGCAATTGTCGTTTAATCGTTAGCTATTACAAGCAAACAATTGACTTTGGATGTAAAGTTAGGTCGATTTCAACGGCCCTGAGAACCACTTAATCTCTTTAAACACTAGGCCTAGATATAAACAAAAGACATCCACGCTAAAACAAACCGTCTAAGTCGTGCTAATAAAATTCTCTGCTTAGACATCTCAAAATCACTTTGTTCCAGCGCTACGAAAGTGCAATCGGTTAGTGAGAAAAGAAGTATCTTGAGAGAATGTCGACGAGGTCCGAGTCCGGTAACCAGAGAGAAGAGTGTAGTTGCAAAGACGGGTTTCGTTGGGGACGAGTCCGGTAACCAGAGAGAAGAGTGCAGTTGCAAAGACGGGTTTCGTTGGGGACGAGTCCGGTAACCAGAGAGAAGAGTGTAGTTGCAAAGACGGGTTTCGTTGGGGACGAGTCCGGTGACCAGAGAGAAGAGTGCAGTTGCAAAGACGGGTTTCGTTGGGGACGAGTCCGGTGACCAGAGAGAAGAGTGCAGTTGCAAAGACGGGTTTCGTTGGGGACGAGAATGCTAGAACACCAGGTCCTAAAATACCCAGCAATGTCAAATGCATACTCTTCTTGAAACTGTCAAACTGCATTTGAACTGGTAAGTAAAATTAAAAATATTAGAAAAAATCGTATTTAGTTGAATTGAGCCAATCTCTGAAGAATTCACACTTCACTCTTAATATTCCTTGCAAGTCAACTGCACACTTCTTTATGTTAGAAAACACATTATGTTAGGACCTGCACTAATTATAAGGTCCTGCCTATAATTAGAATCTGAGCGCCTATTAGCGATCGCTGCATAGCATCAGATGGGTTGTCAAGGAATACGAAGTTTAGGTCAAAGTTGGGTTGTTAATGGATTTGATTCGCAAGTCGGGCGTCAGCTAGATTTAGTCTGCCATTAGCAATTACTAATTACTATTTACCTTGTCCACTTGGCTCCAAATCTATAACGAGTGAGAGAACAACTTTCTTCGCCTAAGCTGTTCAGGTTGGTAACATAATTGAAACTAAGTTATTTCGGTAGCAATTAAATGTGACGCCAGGGCCCAAACCCGTCGCTTGCCGCACCCTAGATATTGAGCTAAAAGCTGAAATCAAAGTTCGACCGTACGTTACAGCAGAAAATAGCGTACGCGTACGGTACGTAATTTACTAAAAATAATAGCGTACGCGTACGGTACGTTCGTATTCCGTACGTATGAGCAGCCTTTAATATTAGTTGCTTCTCGTGACGTCACATTTTGTCTCCTCATTTTCTCGTCGTTTTTTTCTCGTCGTTATTACGTCACTTTACAGTTCTTATTTGTAGTTCCGTTTCAGCGAAGAGGTAAATTATTATTTTGTTTTTATTTTGTATAATTTGATTATTTTATCTACAGAAATAAAACAGGCTGACGGATTCATATTTTTCTTGCATGGGTTAGTAGTACTTAGTACGGCCGCGTGGCAAGAACGCACATGGCGAGTGCAGGCTGCGCCTTGTAGAGGAATAATACACGATGTTGGCCGCAGTCAATGTGTTAAGGCACTTGAAAATTAGCGGAGTTGTTGCAATTTAGGTTTCGTGTCTGCAGTGTTGAAGTTTGGTGTCGTTGTTCTAACTTCTTTAATTTGTAATTTTGTTATTCCTTGTTAATTCTATAATAAAAAAATATAAAAATTAGCGTACGCTATTTATTAATTTAGCCAAAAAATAGCGTACGCGTACGGTACGCATTTCAGCAGAAAAAATAGCGTACGTTCCGTACGTACGCTCGAACTTTGGCTGAAATAGGCACGAAGGGTAAAAAATAACATACAGCGTTCTTCAATTCAGCAATAGCCTATGAATTTGCAATAATTTGCAAAGTAGTAATCAGATTTAGATGCGGGTTGCTTTGTCTGATACATGATAGAGTCCTTTATTGCCCAGCAAAATTGCACTATAATCAAGTAATGGTGGCTGAGGACTTTGATGACAAGAATATTCCAGAACTTTTAATTCGATTTACTCACTCTGTACTAAAGAAAGAATCAAACGAACATAACTTTAGGTCGAAAAAAGTATTTTGAAGAATATTAGGCTAATTGTAAAATATGACTGAATAAAAAGGTCAGAAACCAACATATGACGGGTTTTGACCCCCCCCGTGTCATATATAAAACAATGGCCCTTACTTGAAACACTTTCCAACAGAAACGTACCAATTCAAATGTATGAACTGTATCCATTATACTCACACGATACTAAATTAACAAGGGATATAAATTGCGAGTTTTGTTGGTTGTACAAGCCAAGGGCCATCTAAAATGACCAATCCTGCTCCTAGAACGAAACGACTGATGAGAGAATTGCTTCGAATGCAGGCGGAGTTGCTGCCCAAGAAACGAATGTTTCATTCAATGCAGACAATTGTATTGTTTCTCGATTGAACATTGTTAAAATGGGTTTTTCTTAGGTTTCGTTTTTCGAGACTTATTATTTGTTCAAACGATCTCGTATTGGATCGTTAGTTTGATGTATTATTCTGATTCATTCATTCATTCATTCATTGATTGCCTTACTGATTATTAAGTTATCTGATTGATTGACTGTCAAGCAATTAGATGCTGTTTGGTTCTTATCCTTGCCAAGGAAGAAACTTGTTTCGAGATTTCTGTTCCACCTTCGTTCCTCAGCCAACGACTACACCGCCGATGTACACCGTGATTCAACAAAAAAGTAAGCCAAACTTTGCATTTCATATAAGTACTTCTAACATGAAAACAGTATATTAATATTTTTTTAAGAAACTCTCAGTAGTATCGTTTGATTGTTTAATTAAAGAAGATGTTCAAAATGTCCTCCTTTTGCTTGCACGCAAGCCTGGAGGCGCTGGCGCCATTGCGCAACGTTTTCTTCAGTGCGCGATGACCTTCGTCTGCCACTACCAGTGACGCGGTCGACTGACCCTGTTACGCTAAGTTTTCGAAGCATTTATCTAATCCGTTTCTGGTCCAATTTTTTTTCTGGAAACTTTGGTAGAAATATTATTGACGGCTGCTGTAATTCTTGGATTCCCTCAAACCTTTTATCATGTGTAAATCTTCTTCACTAAATGCATTTTTCGGAAATTGCTAGTTTCTTGTTTATGTTTTCTATCGTATTATCGTCTGCTGTTTGAGTTGGAAATATAAACCGGGAGTCATTAAAATAAACAAAGTAAGTCTGTGCATATTTTATTTTGAAAATATTATTAATAAAATATAGTTCAAGTTTTAATATTTGTTTATAAAGTTTGGATTACTTTTTATGGGATCACCGTGTATTGTTAGTGGAAAGATGAGACGGCGAGGCAGAGGACTGACCATTCGCCATCGACTGCCGAGGATAAGAAAGTGAAGTCGCTAACACTTCATATACACAGATGCTTCTCAGTCTAGGTTAAGGTCCTCATTTTAGGCTCAGATGTAGTGATTAATTAGCTACAGACTGAACAAAATGACAATATATTGCATTAAACTACGATTTAAAGGTGTTTAACAAGAGTTGATCGTTGTACTTGTTTGAGTGTTAAGCGGCATCTTACGGCTGCTATATAGAACCGCTTTCGTTAATTTTGAAGATTTCATCTCTTCACAGGCACCTGGTCTCCATGGCAACACGACTCGGATCTTCGCTTTGTATCTGTGAAGGACAACCCCTCTGACACGACGCAGCGCTTGTGGATAAGCTGGTGCCCTGCTCTTAGCTATAGATTAGCACATCACAAATTTGTAGTTTACGAACCTTTATTTGAAAAGGTATCGAATGTGAGAAGTCAGAACCATCGCCTTAGACACCTTAAAAAGGTTTCAGTAGTCGCTATATAAAGATGGGACGCGACAGGCGATTAATTCATTATGTTTCTGCGTTGATCACGGCGTTTGCTGAGCAATGGAGTATCTCAGAATATAATTATTGACATGACAGTATTACAATTATGATGAGCCGATTGACATTTTTGCAGATTTCCGATTCCGTTTGGTTGGCCTGCTTTTCCCGCCGATTCAGATCCGATTAATCACCGATATTCACTTTTATTTTGGTTCTAGGCACTGTTTGTTACTATAAAGCCCGTCTGTCCGCCATTTTGATGATACGTCGACTCACAATTTTATTAGTTTACACGGACTTTCAATATTAAAGATTAAATATTATCGTCGGATGTCGCCAAAACAGGTTACTGTATTAATGAAAGAAAAAAAGTTTTGTTCAGAAATATTACTTTTTTGTGATTCGGATTTAAAGGCCTGGAATCGCCGATTCCGATTAATACCGATTTGTGAAAAAAACCGGCCCGAACCGATTGTCGAACGATTAATCGGCCCATCCGAAACTCAAATTACGAAACAGGTAAAGGCAAGGCGTTAGTCTATAGTGCAGTGGTTATCGTTCTGGACTGACGGCTTAGAGGTAGTGGCTTTGAATCCGCGCCAGGGCAGGAGAATTATCTGACTGGAGAATTACCTGAGCATTCCTGTCCCGCTTGCGCCACCTAGCGAACGCAACGTACATCGTCTGAGGATGCGAAGGAAAGGACTGGCTGCGAGGCTAAGAAAATGAAGTCGATTGCACTCTTCAGCTATGCTTGATCTTACATTTAAGACTGAAGCAGAGTTAGACGAACCTTTGTAAGACGGGAAGATAGTAATGACGAATTTCCATCTGCCTTGGAACATCACTTGCAACAGACTTTTCCTAAAAGAGAAGAAAGATAAAACTACAGATACATCAGACAGACATGCAGACAAACATACAGACAGACAGAGACTCACACAGAGACATACACACATACAAACAAGCACACAGTCAAGCAGATAGACTGATAGACATACACATAGACAGACAGATGGACAGATAGACACATTGTCATTAAACTTACTACTACTACGAGAAGTCTGAATGGTCACCATAGACACCTTGAAAACGGTCTCTGCCGATGCTATATATAACTGGACTGATAACCAATTACTTTGAAACATGAACAGTTTGAAAGAGTACTTTAAACAATTATAATACATGTATACTTTATTGGTTAATAAACATTTTTATTATAGTATTTTTGTTAGATACATGGACAGTTTAAATGAATACCTTAATCAATTGTAATACATGTATGCTTTGTTAGTTAATTAATTAAATTTGTCAGGACATAATAATCACAGACAGTATGAGATGAACTACTTTATGTTACAAAATATTGAATATTAGTGAAATTGTAAAGCTCCGTTTCGACATCTTTAATGGTGTCGTTCGGATGCTATAAGTTTCTGGTTCTGATTGTATTGTATATTTTCTGTATTGTCGTCAACGGCCTTTGATGTCATAAGACGACGTTAAACTGTGGTTAAAAAATACTTTGTCGACGGCAACGGCCTCTGTTGCCATAAGCTGTCCTTAAACTGTGGATCCATCTATCCAATTACTGAAGACAGGAGCATCCTGGGCATACATTTACAGCAAAGTTGCAGTAATTTACAGTTAATGGTTACAATAATAATTGCGAACGAGATAAAGGCAATGCATTAGTCTGTAGCGCAGTGGACAGATAGAAACATGGCACAAGTGGGGCGGGAATGCTCAGGTAATTATCATGATAGGTAATTCTCCAGCCAGGAAATTCTGCTGCCCTGGTGCGGATTCAAATCCACACCTCTAAGCCGACAGTCCAGAACGCTAAGAGACAGACAGACGGAGAGATAGACAGGCGGACAAACGGCGGACAGACAGAGAGACAGACGGACAGACAGACAGACAGACATACAGGCATGCAGGCAGACAGACAGACAAACAAACAGACACACACTCACACGCAGATGGACAGACAGATACACAGAAAGATGGACAGATAGACAGACACACAGACACGGGAACATACCTAACATCTGCGCCTACCTTGACAGCATCGAAAATCAGAGACAATAGTAGTTTGTCCCTTTGATGTGTCCTCGACGTGTGACTCTGTCCTCTGTCGTCAGGTGTCACCAGCGACAAGGCCATCCGCTGTGACATCATTTGGGTCACTTGGAAACTCTGCATCATCATCAGATCGACCAACTCTACAAGAAATGCAAGCGTATTGTACATAATGTTGGCGATCGGTTGGAGCGATTTCCTCGGAGACCTTTAAAACGAAGATCATGAATACTATATAAACACGAGGCGCAATCGATGTAATAAGACAAAAAATAATCTTTGTCGGCGGAAACGGCCTAAGTTGGATCCACAGTTTAACGGCAACTTATGACAACATAGGCCGTTTTCGCCGACAAAGATTATTTTTTGTCTTATTACATCGATTGATAATAGCTGTAATATGCCAAAATAATTTTTTTCGACTGCAACGGCCTATGTTGTCATAAAAGGTCGTTAACTCTGGATCCATCCAGACTCGTTCAATATTCCTGTTGTTTATAATAATAGATAATATAATTAGACTATAGGCACAAGTGGGGCCATTAACAATGGTTGATGCTAACACCTTTTTAATGTAGGGGGCGTGGGGGCAAGTTGGTTGTGGGGGCAAGATAGTTTTTATGCTATAAAATTATAATGCGTGGTAGGGAAACAGTCTAACAGGAAGTTTATCGATGAGCAAGCCAAGCCTGTTCTTTTGTTAAATGGCGGCTACGTGATACGATGCTTTCTTTCCCGTTTATCGTTGAAAAATAACTTTCCCTATTTACCTCTAAAAATATTTCACTGTTATAAAATATCGCATATCTTAATCAACATGAATGCAAAAATTGACAAATGAGTTGTTTTGTTAAGCATTTATTGTGAGTTGTTACTGATATTACTTTTTTCTCCAAAGTCACGCTGTACAAATCATAGTCACAAGATTTTGTAGTGTGGACCTGTTGGGGCAAGATGGCGGGGGCAAGATGGCGGATGCAACCAACTTGCCCCATCGGTCAACCAACTTGCCCCGCAATTAGAATAATTATTGTTGTGCCTAGTTTTCTTCATTAAACTGGTGTGTATTGAAACCTGTTCATTTTACGTTGGATCATGAACTGGACATAACTTGGTTATCGGCTGGTTTAATCGCAATCATCGGTGAAGTTAAAGCGGGCAGCAAGCGTCCAAGTTAAGCTAGTCAGGCTTACAATATTCAACGATTCGTTGCTATCTCAAGCGAACAAAATGATCAATTCCCATTTCATGGTGGAAGATTTCGACAAGTGTTCCCAGATGTTCTTGAAGAACTGTGTGAATACGCAATCGAAATGAGTGCAAGGAAATTTGGCATGACCCGGCAACAAATTTGCGCTTTGCCTATGAACTGGTCATTGCAGTTTAAACATTGCCGTTTTAATTAAATAATTTTAAATTTTGTGTGTGACATCTTTATTAAGACTAAATGTTTTTATATTGATTCAAATTTGATCAACCATAATGCATTCATTTCCCATTATTAAAGATAAGATTTATGTGTATTTCTATATTGCCACCAATGCCCACCATCTTGCCCCAAGCAGGCAACCAACTTGCCCCAGCATAGGGGCAAGTTGGTTGACTTTTAGAAAATTTTTGAGATCATTTTTTGCAAACTTACAAAATATTAGGATGCCTGATTTTGTGCTAGAATGTAGCTATTAGTAATAGATACGCTGTGGACAAAAACTAATTGTGTTGGCATCATCGTAGACGATCATTTGTAAAAAAAACTGATTTATCTGCCAACTTGCCCCCACGTCCCCTAATCGTCTGACGCAATATCAACCTACGCTTCAGAATTTGTTCAGTTCGTCCATGTTGTTGGATCAGAGTCGATTTTACTATGGGAACATACGAGTTATGGTTGATGTTAAGAGCATGAAGCAATATAAATTACGTCGTAGCTCGGAAATAAGAAGCAAATTATCAAGTGTGCCCAGGACAATTATAGACTCTGTCCATTGTTTGGCTCAAAGACTAGAACAGCGGGTAATTAGCGACCTCCCAAAGACTCACTCTGGGACATGGGATTGTGACTAAACTACTATCAACTGAATCGACTTGCTAACCTTCTCTTTTCATTTGTTCCTCTCTTCGCTCCAACCTTCGATCCATCTGTAAGACAATAGAAACAATAGAAAAAGAAAATTTCTATTAGGCCTATAATTTAGTTTGGTATAATGTAAGAGTAGATTAGCCTGGTGTTGTGTAGAATAGAGGCGTTTCGTATGGTTTAGTCAGTGCTTTGTTCAGACGGAACGCTCCGGAACGGCATTCCGGGACGCATTATAGGCAATCTCTAATGGGTCTCATAGCATACTAGCCTTAGGCAGCGTCTCATTGACCGGTTCCAAGTAATGAATATTCATGAGCAGTGACGTCACTTATCTCGTGTTGTTTACAAATTGTTGCTGATTTCCGCTTGATATCATAAATAACGCACAGCGCTCAACATCGATTAAGAAGCTGTTTTCTAAGATTTAAAAGGCGCTTTAATAGAACTAAATACAACGCATAATTATGATTGGACTCATATAATTGTAGTAGGCCCTATAAAAAAGTATGATTGACAACTTTCCACATAATGGAATGTTGTCAGCTGGAATAGATTGATCGAGTCTCTGTGCAACAATGATGAAACTGTTCGTGATGTGGGTTAATCAGTTATGCTTGGTGAAAGATTTAATGATGTTCACAGCAGAAGTTTCAGTCTAAGAAATTAAGTGGTAGAACCGTATTTTACGTTTCTAAATTATTCCAATGTCTTCAAAGCCGTAGGCCTACTTGACGTTGGTAAGTAAGCAGTCTACTTACGTGCATGATAACTATCATCAATACAGCGTCCATTTCATCCAGAAATTTTTCATCATTCCAACTTCCATTTAATTGCTGACAGTTATCATGGACTTTGGCAGACTGCTTACTTACCAACATCAAGTGCGGCATTGAAGACACTAAAATATTTGGCAACGTAAACTACTGGATATCCTAAACATAATAATCCATTAAGTTCAATAAGACAGGCAAATATTCTGAAATCACACATACCGGGACAATCCTAAATTCGATATACATGTATAATACTAATGATGACAGTTTCCTCATCATGCCATCTGCCGAAAGGACTGTGCGGTTATGTAGCCGTGGGAGAGATAACGTAGTGTGATTTAGTATCTGCTAGACAGTGCTGTGACTATTTAAATACTAAATACTGCTTAAGACAACTATTGTAATTATATTAACTTTAAGGCTTAAGAAGGAAAATCGGAAAAATGTCGACACTAGATATCCTAGGAGATGCAAGATATCAAATAACACTATAGTGTGTATTCATCGCCATATCCTAATACAGTTGCTTAGACACCTTTAAATCGTGATCTTTTACTGTTTTAAAAATTATGTACTACATGTCGCCATATCCTAATAAAACTATTTGCTTAGACACCTTTTAATCGTGTCAAATCAATGCTATAAGGTTGCCATTTTGGTTCAATCTGAACTAGTGTAATTCGTCGTGATTCGGATGGGGAAATCCTCTTCGTAAACGGCTGTAGTACTGTATAGCAGCCACACGATTTCAATAATCAGTCGATATACAAACGGCAATGTATGAATGTCTAGTAGCGGTAGTCGTTTATTAAAAATCATCCGACGCTACAAATAACCATTTAGGCCTACTTGCGGTGCCAGGAACTTCTAATATTCCTTCCATAGATTGCAATACGTGACACAATGAAATCGACATCAAAATTTCTAGCAGCCGTTAGAAGCGCTATCTTGCACCCATTGGCCAATTTAGTAGCAAATAATAATACTGCATATAAAATAGTAATGAACTGTATTCTGTAATATCGACGCATCAACCATCTGCCAAATAGCGTCGCCTCTAACATTCAGCCAAATAGAATTTCTTTCGATGTCAAAGGTCTTTGTTGCCATAAGATGTCGTTAAACGTTGCATCCAATCCCTATCCGAAGTGCCTCAAGTGCCAGTCCAAAGCCTGGAGAAAGGAGGAGGGGTATTTAAAGACGCTAGGTGAACAAGTTAACAATTTGGCGCCGCATTGAGAGACGTTATCATCATCATCATCATAATCATCATCATCATCATCATCATCATCATCATCATCATCATCATCATCATCATCATCATCATCATCATCATCATCATCATCATCATCAACATCATCAATCAATCAATCAATCAATTTATATAGCGCCTCTTTAAGGCTCCCGACCCAGGCCTGATCTTAGAGAAAAGTCTTCAGTTGTGTATAGAAGGAAGTAGAATGAGTACGAGGGAATAAGCGAAGGAAGGATGGTAAGTCATTCCACGTTGTTGGACCAACGATAGAGAATGCTCGGCGCTGCTTAGTAGCAGTGCGGGCAAAAGGGACCAAAAAGTCACCCCTAGAAGAGGAACGGAGGGCTGAGCGATCTGTGAGAGAAGAAGAGAGACTAAAGATGGAGCGTAGATAGTGAGGAGCTGAACCCAAGACACATGCCAGACAAGAGAGCAAAGCCGATACAGGATGCGATGCCGGAGGGAAAGCCAGTGGAGGGTGTGATGCATGTAAGAAGAAACACTACCATAGCGAGGAATGGAACCAACAAGGCGCGCCGCAGACCGCAAGACCCTCTCAATGGAGGATAAGTGGACTTGGGGAAGACCAGTGTAGATAGAGGAACACTAGTCTGGGCGAGAGCAGACGAAGGCATGGCTAACATTGGAGGCAGAAGACATTGAGAGAGAGCGAGCAATAACCCTTAGCTGACGAAGATGGTAAAAGCAGGAGCGAGACAATGAAGAGAGGTGTTTGGAAAAGCTTAGTTCCTGATCAAGGATGACACCTAGGTTTCGTAGTGAGGTAGAGAATGTAATAAGAGGAAATTCTACTGCAAGAAGATTAAAGTCCAGTTTTGCCAGCTGCTGGCGGGTACCCAGCCATATGAACTGGGTCTTAGTAGGATTGAGTCTCAGGCGATTTGAAGAAAGCCAGGCAGAGAGAGTGCCAGTTGCAAGAGACAACAAGCAAACAGCACTCAAAGCATCCCTCATCATCATCATCAACAACAACAACAACATCAACAACAACATCATTAAGATCATCATTATAGCGAGTAAACAGCGAACCGTTAGTTGAGACCTGAATAATAAATTCTGCGTATAGGCTGAGTGCGGCGGAAGACGAGATCAGTAAAACATTGGATCGCATTTAAAAGGCGCTGGAAAAGGTGTTGCCAGTGGGGCCGGTGAACGTTTTCACCAAGACATTGCAATTATGGAGACACGATCTCAGGGAGACTGGTCGACTTCCATGTTGGCTGACTACTGTTGGACGCTCGCCAGAGATAATCCTGAGCAGCTATACAAGAGACAGGCATAGCAGCGTCGGAAGCGGAGCTGTACTGCTACATTTCATATGTACGTATTGTTCTATGACAATAGAAACTATTGCTGATATCTTAGAAATTGTACCCAATTCCTTGATTTCATTATCATATTCGTGTCAAGCACACTGAAACCTATCTTAAATTACAAATTTAATATCACAGGCATGAATTTCACGAAAATGTATTGTCCAGTGTAATTATACTAAGTAGGTAGGATTGACCTAGGCGCCTCACAGGCTGCCACACGTGCGGTGTTTTGTAACACATTTATGTCACGTTATCGGGATTAAAACATCTGCAGTTGCTGCGTTTTGGATGATTTAAGGTTTGTGATTGATGTGACGCATTACTGTTGGCGGCTATCGATGAAAAAGTGGAATATTCGTCAATTTCGCGGTTTTTGGTGTCTCTTTTGACTTAACGTTCGTCACGGTCCAGTGGAGCGTGTCGGTGCGATGGACGGCTCGGGCCTTGTACTCCGCTACCGCCTTGGTCAGCTGTACGCGGCTCGCCGTGCGCCTGCTGTACAACCTAATCCGCCGGTGGAACAGCCGGGTGCCACCGTCTCTGCGAACTTAACAACATTCGCCCAAAGGGCTATAGGGGAGACACTGGCGAGGCACGTTGTGACTCAGTTGCCAGGGCTCTACATCAATGCCTGCTCCATCGCTAAGCCTCACGCCCTGGACCAGTTGCGGACGGGGCTCATCGGGTACAGCCTTAGCCTACTGATCGTCGCCGAGACCCAACTAAAGTCAGATGATCTTCAACGTTGGCTGATTCTGCTTCGATCCTCGTCTACGAAAACTTTCAAGAGAGGCTCACGAATTTCAACTACCACCTATGGACGATAAGACCTACTTACTTTGGCACCTTGAGATAGCCTGCGCTGAAACCTTATCGCCGGACCTTACCAACCTAGCAGTAACTTTGTAACACCAAACATTTATTTCTCTTTGTCATTTTCTGTACCGGGTTGCGGTGTGTCACACCCGTTTATTCAATAAACGAAAATATTTATATATTATACACATTCAAGTTGTTTCGATACCTCAGGAAGGAGTTACTGATAATCGCCTCTCGACGCGAGTCCCATCCTTATGTCGCATCGATGGACACCTTTTTAAAGGTATCGAAGGCCTCCACGCTAACCAGTCGTATACTGCGTACCACTGCTGACATTATGCATATTATTATTTTTACTAATAACTAATAGCGATATTGTGTGTGTGTCCACAGTTTAACGGCAGCTTATGACAACATAGGCCGTTGCCGCCGACAAAGATTAGTTTTGGCATATTACAGCTCTAATAACAGCTTAATGTGCAAGCCAAGTGAATAGCGATATTGTGTCCTATTCTTATAATTATAGAACCGGTTGACACCGTTTTAAAGGTGTCGAAGGCGACCCTCTAACGAACAGTAGTGTCAGTTTAACGACAGTGTGTGATAGCAAATCGTAATCGTAATCGTAATCAAGCATTTATATAGCGCCACTCAAAACAGAGGCGCTCCCGACCCGAGCAAATCTCTTCACTGGTAAAGGGAGGTTTTCAGGCGCTTGCGGAACTGGTCAAAAGAAATAGAAAAAAGGTCAGTCCTGAGGGACTGAGGTAACTGGTTCCAGCTATTGGGACCAACAATAGCGAAACTCCTAGACTGGGCCGTAGAAGTACGCACCCGCGGGACAAACAAGTAACCACGGGCCGAGGACCGAAGGGAGGAACGACAGTGCAGAGAAGATACTGGGGTACAAAAGGCCCTAAGATAGTGAGGAGCAGACCCAGCAAGACAGCTTCGCATGAAGAACAGACCTTGAATTGGATGCGCTGGCGGATGGGGAGCCAGTGAAGGGAGTCACGGATAAAATAGGAGATATGGTCAAACTTTGCAATGCCCCCTATGAGGCGGGCGGCAGCGTTTAGAATGGACTGAAGTTTAGATGTATTTGTAGAGGAGAGACCAATGTACACCGCATTCCCATAATCAATCCTGGAACAGATCAATGCATGGACCAAAGTCGTGATAGCGTGCAGTGGTAGTGATTGGCGGATGGCACGGAGTTGGCGTAGGTAGTAGAAGCAGGAACGATAGACACAATTTACGTGATCAGACAGAGAGAGGACAGGATCAAGAATGAATCCAAGATCACGGACAGAGGAAGAGAAGTGCATATTTGGAAACCGAAGACGAAGAGAGTCAGCATCAACCTTGGCAAGCTGGGCACGACCACCGAGCCATATGTACTGAGTCTTGTCTTGGTTAAGACGGAGGCGATTTGAGGATAACCATCGGTCAAGAGCAGCTGAAGCCTCTAGAATACGCTCGACCATAACAGCAGCTGTGTCTGCAGGTCCATGAAGGTAACCCTGCGTGCCATCAGCATATTGGTGGGATAGGACACCCAGTGGACCAAGGACCCCAGCCAGATCCGAAGTATATAGGACAAACAGAAGAGGAGCAAGAACCGAGCCCTGAGGTAACCCGTAAGAGAGGGGGACCCAAGCAGAGCGGGTGGGACCAAAAACTACCGAGACGGAGCGATCAGAAAGAAATGAGCGGAACCAGAGAAGAGCAGAATCAGTAATCCCAAATGAGTGATCAACAGTGTCGAAAGCGGCACTAATGTCATAGAGGTAAAGTAGAGTGACATGGCCACGATCAACGGCATGAAATACATCAGCCAGAAGACTCACCATAAGAGATTCTGTCGAGTGAAATTTCCTAAATCCAGACTGAAGAGGAGGCATTAGAGAGTGTACTCTACTACTACTACTAATACTACAACTACTACTACTACTACTACTACTACTACTACTACTACTACTACTACTATTACTACTACTACTACTACTACTACTACTACTACTACTACTTCTACTATCACAGGTAGTAGTGGTAGCAGTAGTAGTGGTAGTAATAGTAGCAGCAGCATCAGTAGTAGTTGTAGTAGAGGACGCTTTGACGTGGCAGAGAGGGGGCGGAGAATTTGGTTACAAAGATATTTTAGTAGTTGTAATTTTAGTAGTAATTATATGGCAGATTGGGAGGGAACACACCATGAGGAAACAATACAACCGAGTAGTAATAAAAGAAGTAATTATAACACTATTAATACTATTATTAGATATTTGAACAGAGGTTAGTTTCCTACTAATAACGATAAGATGCATCTTTCAACATTTTCATGGCTGTTTTATAGTGCCATCGACCGATACCTGGTGCATTAAAAAATGCGTTAGAGGAGCTATAAGAATGTATTTGATATAATGTAGACAAAAACCTTGATTGTTCTTATTACTAGTCAACGGTGATTGTGGCATTCATTGTTAGACTGCATTCACGTCATTGTGACGTAATATTGTTCTAATTGTCTCTTTCAACAGAGCATTTAACTACAAGCCGAACTCCTAATTCAAGTAGGCCTACGTTAAACATTTTCTGATTCACAAAGACCTGAAGACGTACCAGAATCGCCAAGAACCTTTCAGAATTTCAAGGAATATCATTACCACAAGTAGGTAATACATAATATTATGCATATTTTATACACTCAATGCTCATTAAGCAATCAAATGTAATGTAAATATGCGAAATTTCACAGGGCCACGAAAAACCACTTCAGCTTTTAGACGAGCGCTATGTCAAATCAAGTCAGCTGTAGCCAGGTTGCTTTGTCCGTTCCGGTGCCAGGTCAGACACCGTGGAGGTCAAGCCGAGGAGACAGCATGGTGCTACGGTGGTAATCGTTGGGGGGTGATGGTGGTCGTGCGGTGGCGCAGGAGTAGACTCAGGATTTGATAGCTGGAAGAGTTCGGTTTTCAGTCATTAGTGGAAAGCTGCAGAGGAGAGTGCAAGTGGAGGATAGGTTAAATTAAGAGGCGAGAAAGGAGGATGAACAAACTGTCGGATACCATTTGGGAGTCCGTTCCAAAGAACTGGTGCAGCGTAGAGCAAGGAGCGGTTAACGGATTTCAGAGGGGAGAAAACGGTAGGCCAAGATAGAGAAAGATACAATGATGAGCTCTAGTAGAGCTGCGAGGTTGGATGGTGAACAGGTGGCCCTAGGGAGGGGATGGCTGAGGGGGCTACAGGTGTTGAACCGCATCTTTCAAGATCCAATTGTTCTTCAAGCAAGAGTGTTGCATTTAACCATTCCCCCACCTCCCGTAAGTCCCGTTACAGTGGTAGCACTTTGAATTCAACGAATCATGTTTCATGGAATTTCAGGAGTTAACCCTTCAATAACGATGGCTGAACAGAGGCGAGACTCACCCTCGAACAGTAACTCCAACGCCGTTGGAGCAGAAGATGAGAATGTAACGGAGGCTACGTTCAACTCGGATGGAAGGCAGGGAGCACCGTCACAGGCAGGGAGCACGGAAAGATCTTCCGTAAACGCTGGCTTTAATGGACGTGCCTTGAATCCGAATACTTTCCAGATGCAAGGACCTTCAGGATCGAATCCAGATGGAAGACAAGTGGGCAACACAACAAGATCTTCCGTAAACGCTGGCTTCAATGGATTTGCCTTGAATCCTAATACTTTCCAGATGCAAGGACCTTCAGGATCGACTCCAGATGGAACACAAGCGGGCAACACAATAAGATCTTCCTCTTACGCTGGCTTTAATGAATTTTCCATGAATCCGAATACTTTCCAGATGCAAGGACCTTCAGGATCGACTCAAGATGGAAAACAAGCGGGCAATACAACAGAATTTTCCGTAAACGATGGCTTTAATGGATTTGCCATGAATCCGATTTTTTTCCAGATGCAAGGACCTTCAAGATCGACTCAAGATGGAAGACAAGCGGGCAACACAACAGGATCTTCCGTAAACGCTGGCTTTAATGGATTTGCCATGAATCCGAATACTTTCCAGATGCAAGGACCTTCAGGATCGACTCAAGATGGAAGACAAGCGGGCAACACAACAAGATCTTCCGTAAACGCTGGCTTTAATGAATTTGCCATGAATCCGAATTCTTTCCAGATGCAAGGACCTTCAGGATCGACTCAAGATGGAAGACAAGCGGGCAACACAACAGGATCGTCCGTAAACGCTGGCTTTAATGGATTTACCTTCAATTCGATTTCTCTCCAGATGCAAGGACCTTCAGGATCGACTCCAGATGGTAGACAAGCGGGCAACATATCGGGGAACAATGCAACCCCCTCTTCTACCATCCCTGGCTTAAACGGATCTGCCATAAATCCGCCCTCTTTCCAGATCCGCGGAACTCAAGATGCGACGGCAGATGAAGGACAGGCAGGGAACACACCTAGAAGCACAGCAACACCCTCCGCCGCCAATGTTGCCTCACTGGATCCGCCTTCACTCCCTCCTTTCAGACTCACTGACCTCCAGCAGTAACCTCAAAGGCCAAACAGGCATCTAGCAAAGGAACCAACTCTGAAACCGATAAGGCACGCGATGAGGCATCTGAATTCAATTAGTGGGAACTCTGTATGCTCGTGTATATATAACACTATATAGGGAAAGTACAATTCTATAATACGTGTAAAGTAACTTCAACCGATTATCGTTGGTTTCGTCATCATGTTCACAAGACCAAATAGTCCTCGCATTAAGTCATTCGCCAGGTGGCGATACTGCCGCAATAAAAAAGTCTGTTAAAATGTGAAATGAATCTAATTTTACGTCAAAAGAATTACTATATTAATCGTCATCTACATACATCCATATATTATGCATACATACATGCAGCTACTCTGCCCCTTTCATCTCTGGTAACCGGACTCGGATCTCCTTCTGCCTACCCTTACTCGACAACCCCTCTTACTCGACCAAACGCAGGGCTCGCGAATTCGCTGGTGCCCTGCGTTTGGCTTTCGGGTTGCGCTTTAGAGGTTTGGAGTTTACGATACATAATATTCTTACATATATATTATGTATGTGTACATGCATACAACATATACTGCAGAATAAGGATAATCACGATAATGATAATAATAATTATTAAAATCCATCTATCCGTCCATCCTTCAGCCAGTGTGAGTCCTTGCCAACAGAGCCAGGTAGTGCCAGTCTCAAGTCTGGAGAAAGGAGGAGGAGGAGGAGGGCGACGTCATCGGCCTTGGCAGCCGAAAGACGTCGTTAAACATTGGAAACTAGTTAATAACTCCACAACTTCTCGTACTGTGGAAGCCTGGATAAACAAGGGCGACGCTAATCATCATTGTAATTACACAGCGTCTTTTAACAGTAACAGCAGAAATCTTATGAAATTACATACAATTGTATTATTATTGAATAAAGTGATTATTACTTTCTTTTTTCTACGACTTCCTACGCGCCATTATTTAATACACAAGGCATTTATTAAGCCCATTTATTAATAAGATCAAACTTGCAAGGTAAGTTACGGTCGATCAATACTGGATACATATTCAAGTTTATTCAGAAGATCGCTCGAAACTAGAACGCTTCCAGAGGAAAATGCAACGATTGCAGTTCCTCTCATCCGACATCGAGCCACTCACAATGATGGCGGAAGCCGCTGACGTGCGTCTCTTGAGAGCGGTGACAGTAAATGACGCGCACGTCTTGCGGAGACTCTTCCCACCCACTGCTCAGCGTCATTACAACATGCATGTCCACACCGGCCAGTTGTCAGATAAACTGAGTTTTGGATGGGTTCAGGAGCAGACGGTTTGAAGCCATCCATCCAGAGAGGGTACAATAGTGCGGCACATCAGCCCAACAAAGGTCACCAACATCAGCCGCACGGCAGTTTTCATGTATACGCCTGTATATCGTCAGCATAATACGTCTCACCCCTTCCAACTTCCCGCAAAAGACGACAGAAATTTCATACCTAGAATTATTCATTATAAAATACGGTAGCATATACATGTGCATACTCTAGTTTAGATTTTTCACTAAACGGTTAAGTACCCTCAGCAACTACAAATCGTCAATTATGTTAGATCTGTCTGCTTTTCCATTATGTAACTCACTGCGGTTTGTCAGTCTGTTCTATTAAACGAAGATATATATACATACTCACTATTTCTCCTTGGCTTTCAAGGATTTAGAAATCGAAGTGCAACTTCACCTGGCGGCTGACTATCCGCGCCTCAGATTCACATTTCGGTGTGACCTTGCGCGCGTTACAAATTTATTTAATAATAATAATAATAATAATAATAATAATAATAATAATAATAATAATAATGAATTCTTGAGAGTTTAGCTCATGTCAAATACACACGATTTCATTCAAATACCTGAAATTTTTCTTACCAGTTCAAATGCAGTCTGACAATTTTGAAGAGATTGCGCAGTTGATATTTCTGGGTATTTTAGGCCCTGGTGTTTTAGCTTTCTTGTCCTCCACGAAACCCTTATTTTCAACTGCACTGCCTCTCTCTCTCTCTCTCTCTCTCTCTCTCTCTCTCTCTCTCTCTCTCTCTCTCTCTCTCTCTCTCTCTCTCTCTCTCTCTCTCTCTCTCTCTCTCTCTCTCTCTCTCTCTCTCTCTCTCTCTCTCTCTCTCTCGCTCTCTCTCTCTCTCTCTCTCTCTCTCTCTCTCTCTCTCTCTCTCTCTCTCTCTCTCTCTCTCTCTCTCTCTGGCAACCGGACTCGGACCTCCACTGGACATCGACCTCTGGACAACCCCTCTGAAACGACGCAGCACTCGTGAATAAGCTGGTGCCCTGCGCTGAGCTTAGAGTAGCGTCTAAGAAATTTGTACTTTACGATTACGATAACGATAGCTGTTAATCCGTAACTTAATTCCGTAAATTCTATTAATATATTATATTGGCTTCATTGTGGAGGATTCTTTTAATCTGGAACATAATTCGGTTAAAGCCTGCGGCGTACGCGCCTTGCTTTTCTCTGCCTCTGTTTACCCAGTGGATGATAATATTCGATTTGCTGTGGTATTGTACTGTCAGTTTGGGAGCGACTATCGAGTAAATTTCCCGTGCAGGTGCTATATAAATGTATTACAATTAGGCTACACCTTGTGGCTTCCACGATCGGATACGTCGGCCTTCTCTCAACCTACGTTATTTTCGCACTAAGCGATTGGTGGATCCAGAGTTTAACGGCAGCTTATGACAACGTAGGCCGTTTCCGCCGACAAAGATTTTTTTCTGGCATATTACAGCTCTTAATTGGTTAAACGAAAATCGCACTTTCATAGCGCTAGAAGGAAGTGATTTGGAGGTGTCTAAGCAGAGAATTTTATTAGCACGACTTAGACGGATTGTTTTTGCGTAGATGCTTTTGTTTATAGCCAGTGTTTAAAGACATTTTGTGGCTCCCAGGGCGTCACTTTACATCCAAAGTCAATTGTTTTGTCAGCGGAAAACTAGCGATTAAACGAAAATTGCGATTATATATCGTATGAATAATGAATTTAGAGGTGTCTAATCAGAACGCTAATGATAGCAAATAAGTTTCCAGTGTTTAACGACATCTTGTAAAAGTAAGTTCGATGTCAATGGCCCTGGGAGCCAGGCCATCGACATCGACCTTACTTTACATTCAAACCGAAGTGTGTATGGTTGTGACCTATAGCGATTGTATGTATCCAGAGTTAAACGACAGCTTATGACAACGTAGGCCGTGACCGTCGACAAAAATTATTTGCGCATATTACAGCTCCTAGCTTTTTTGCTTGTTTACTGTTTAACGACCACTGTGTGGTAACAAAGACCATTAGCGTCACCCTCCTCCTTTATCCAGGCTTGGGACTGGCACTGTAAGAAAACAAACAGTGGCGGAGTTAAACCGATTGAACGAAACTCACTTATTATGATCTGAATAAGCAATTTAAAGGTTTCTAATCAGAAACTAATGGTAACATTCTTTCCTTGGGTAATAGTAAGGGAAAAAAGGGGTTTGGAGTCAGTTAAATATAGTTTTTTTTTTTAATTTCATAAATATGGGGCTGTTAGGGGTTAACAGGCTCAGTAGCAGCAGCATCGTTAGCAGTATCAGTCCAACATACACAGTTCACTGTCAAGGTGATTCTGAAGCCGCCAATTGCTTTATAAAATCCGCTCGGGCCTTCTCGCGACCTTTGTTGATCAGCTCTTTTTTTAAGCCTTCGCTGATGGAACCTTCGGCCATTCCTACAGATTTAGACCGGATCTCATCTTTCATGACGCGATATTTTTCAACCTCTTCAAGAATCAGCTTGTACTCATCTTCGCTGATCAGATTATCTTCGAGAGCTTTTAAGACATGGCTGTGTATGGTATTGAGTTTACTGCTAGCCAGGACTCGTATGGCTTCGTGTTTTGCCGCTTTTGCCGAACATCTTCGACCGATGGCGACTCCAGCAACATCGAACAAACTGGACAACACAGCAAAAACTTCAAGAATTATTCCTGGTACTAGCCCAACTCCTGTTACCAGCAAGGCTGCTCCTCCCGCACCCGCGCCTAGACCGAAAACTGCACACGAGGCGGAAGCACCGTTAATCATATTCACAGCTCTGCTGTATTTTTTAAAAAGAGCGCTACGAAATTCAACTTCAGATCGTAGGAAATTTTCGAGTTCACCGATTTTCTGCAGGCGAAAGTTCTGTGGTTCCATTTCAGACTGGTCCGCGGTGTTGTTGGACTTATCATCCGAAATTGTCGGGACAGATAGACTTGGATACAGCGACATAGTTATTATAATTCTTCTAAAAGTAGTGTTATATTTAACTCAACATCCGGAGTTGTTACAGTACCTCTTTTTTAGCCTCAACTTGAAAACTCGTTTGGCTCGGAATACAAATTATCCTAGTCGCATTAAACTGTGAGCTGGAAATGTCAATTAGCCAATCAATTATACGAATTGAGGCGTCTCCGTTACTTGCACCCGATATTGTAAGTTTCCAGAACCCACAGTCTACTGTAACGGTATCAGCTGCGGTCTGTAAAGTGATGCAAGGAAATCGTGCGGCTGTTATTGGAAGATTCTTATACACCTTTGTGGCCAGTGTACCGGTTGCTGTGTAAATGTCGCGGGTGTAGTAGTCCTTTGACACGAAATCGATGTGTTCCTGAGGCACAGCGGTCAACATTTCTGTGGTGGGTTTGTGCGATGGTATATCCCCAGTTGGTTAGACCAACGATATCATCGAGGTTGTATTTTTGCATATTTGTTTCCCCATTTTGCCTGAGATATCCTCGGATTTTATGGTGTGAGTCGGCCATCGTCCAGTTTTATACTATTAATCCCCATCTTTAAAATATGTGAAGATCTGAAAGTGGCGAACCGAATAGCTAAATCTGCATTAGTAGCAAAGGCAAGGGCTGTAAACCTGTATATTTTATAAGCGCTGACGGAGTCGACGAGAAAGTCTTGCGGCTTTGGAGCATCGGTAAATCGGGCGTTTGAGGTGAGTAGGTCTGTAAATACAACCACCATTCCGAACGGCCCCACTTATCTTCCAGGACGTTATATTTGTATTAAAACACAGACGGACTTTCCAAATGCGTACGGCCGTCGGGCATTCAATCTGTAGCCAAGATCCAACACCAGTGGTATCGGCTATCCAGCCTTCATTCACGGTGAGGGAGGCAGAAACATTCGTGGGGTTAAATGCTAAAACTGCTGGGTTAGTGGACAGTTCCGAACTGGCGGTGGGAATAAAACCTGTAAAGTTATTGGAAGTGGGTAAGGGTGGAATATGGCCAGTATGGTTGAGTATCTTGAGGTTGCGTATATAAGTCATAATTATCGCGTCCAAGGCAACCGAGTGTTGCCTGGCGGCGAGGTCTTTGTTGTCCACATATCTTTTGGCAAGAGAGATCTGGGAGTCTACATATTGCTTATTAGTCACATTTAACGGCCCCGATGGCACCCTGTTCAACCTTATCATGGTGTTGTTGACCGCTCTTGAAACTTGACCAATACTGGCCCCATCACTGTTAGATACTGATGCTCCTTCCGGAAGTCCTGTAATTCTTTTTCCTGACATTGCTAAATCACCAGTCATGGTATCGCCGGCTTTGAGAATGTGAGCGCCTCTAATGGCTGCATCGTGTTCGTCTACATATCTCTTGTTAGTCAAGAATTTTGGCCCAATGGGTGTTCCTGGGAATGATGACATGTCATAATTTGTCATCACATTTTTTAGTCCATCGGCTGGTCGTAATAGTTTCATGCTTACCGCGTCGCTATCGGATGGTCGTGATATATGGCTTATTGGAGCCCAGTAAGCCCAGTAACCCACATGGTATCCCACCCATATCCAAATTGCCAGTCATGGTATCACCGGCTTTGAGAACATGTGTGCCGACGGTGGGGATCCGACCATCTGTATACTGTTTGGCGTACTCTCTGGCGGCGAGAGTTTTTTGGTCTGTATACAACCTGAGGGTTGTGTTAAGCGCAACATCCTTCTCGTCCGAATAACGCCTAATGATGGTATCCTTATCATCTGCGGTAAACTTAATAGCCGCATCTACATATCGTTTGTTAGTCACATGCAACGGAGCCGAGGGTGTTATATTTAAGTTTGTCATTTTGGCGTTTACCTCACGCCTCACTTCTGATATGCTCGCTGCATCGTTTATATCTGTTGTTAGTAATGGTAAACCAGTTACCCGTTTCCCACCCATATCCAAATTACCAGTCATGGTATCACCGGCTTTCAGCACATGTGCACTTCTAACAAGAGTATCCTTTTCGTCTGCATACTGTTTTGCGGCGTTAGACTTTTCATCTGTATACTGTCTGGCGGCGGCAGTTTTTTGGTCCGTATACAACCTCAGACCTGTGTTAAGGGCGGCGTCCTTCCTGTCCGCATACTCCTTAACAATAACATCTTGGGCGTTAGAAACATCCGCCTGCTCGTCGGCGTACCGTACCACCTGAGCCCAGCTCACGGCGTCGCTGTCAGAATCTGGCGTGTCTGCCGTACGAAGCCCAGATATACGGTGCCCACTCATGTTAATGTTGCCAGACATAGTTCCACCGGCAAGTTGTAGATTATCCAAGTCTATTGTATCAGCGTAACCCTTCGTTGCGGCGTCAGCGTTCTCAGTAGGCGTACCAACATTTGTGATTCGATACCCACCAGATGAGAGAATTCCCATCATGGTATCGCCAACCTTGTGGACGAGCCCACCAGTGCTGAACTGCCATACTCCTCCACCTATCGTACTATGACTACTTCGACCAAACTTATCGACCGGCATCTTGTATTACAGAAAAAAGGGGCACATTTCTAATATAAAAATTTCAAAACCAAAATCCAAAATATCTAAGCAATCTAAAAAATCTAATCCAATCTTCTTATGGGGCAACATAGTTAAGTATTATATCTTCAAATTTTTGACCAGCAGCGAGCTGTTTGAGCACAAGAAGGCAGAGGTGGCCACATATCACATCATTTTGACCCTGCAGCTGAAATGTTTGTGTTCTGATGGGGCAATTTAAATATCGAGCGAGTTCTTGAGGCGGATCCAACCCATAACTATCAAAGAACACGGCTGTAGGACCATGATGACCTTGATCTCGATCAATTTTATATGCCACCCAGTGGGTACCATCGCCTTCTTTGGAATCCAGATTAACAATTCCACACTCTTTGTCGTGTACCACAGCGGGCAAGCCATCTCGCATGAAAACACCGCGGAAATTAGGCAGTCCTCGGGCGGCTTTCTCGATATCAAAGTTGCTCAGAGGTTCTAGTTTTTTTTCCCGAGATAAAGTCCTGATCCCTTGCACCTAGGACAACAACCACCGGTAGTCTGGCGTCCGAGATACAACCCCTTTCCATGAAGCTCAGCTTCGACTACCCGGTTATGACGCTCTGCCTCGGCTTGTGCAGCTGCTGCAGCTTGTGCAGCTGATGCAGCTTGTTTGGCTTGCACCGCCTTTGCTATCCCTGCAGCCCCACCAGCCGCTGCTCCCGCTGCAGCTAACCCACCAAAGAGCAGTGGGAGGAGTGCCAGAAGTGGAAGAAAACCACCATTTTTTGTCATATGTTTCAGTTGTGTTTTGGTGAATCTCAACTCCATGCCACGGCCTTGGTCCAAATTTTTAGCGACACGGTTAGCTTGACCCTTCGTCAGCCCGAGGTTGTCTTCTCCATGAAGCTGGCCATAAGTGAGCCGAATTGTAGCGCCGGTGCCATTGCGGGCGGCATTTGCCAGTGTTACCTTTTGACCTTCAGTCAGCGAAAGACCGTGTGAGATGTACTTGGTTTTCATGTGGAAAATATCGATATTTTTCTTAAATATAGATATTGTTCCTAAAACTTTTTCTGAAATATATCTAAAGGGACGCCATTTTTCTAATTAGTAAACGAGATTGAATTTGCTACCATCCGATTCAAGTTTCATGAGTCGATCGCTTATCAACACGGCATATGCTATCGTATTAGCTGGAACTGCGGCGTCAAAGTTCACCTTAATCTGAATGTCCTGGGTCGTGGTTTTCAGGCGTTCCGATTGTCTGCGAACATCTAGTACGAAGATCGGGAAGAAATCTACAAAGTCGACCGGTGTTACTTGACAAGATGATTCTCGTCCATCGATTCCACAGAACTCCTCCTTGAAGTCTCGCAAAGCTTTGTAAGCACGAGAGATTTTCATCGCGGTAAAGTCGAGATTCATGTCAACGACTGGATACCGATCGCTGTTGAGCATAGCATAGATATTGCGAACTTGTGCATGGTCGAAAAGTGCCGGGTTGTGATCCTGGTTTGCCGTCTTGTCAGTCTGAAAGGCAACCAGAATCCATCGGGGCTTTTCCGTTCCTGATTTAACACTCAATCGCCACGAAAAAGTCGTTGCTCGCGGTACCGAAATATTATCGCATTGCATGGCTCGAAATGCTACAGGAATTTTAACCTTGGCCTCGATCTGCTTCATGAGCATGCTCTTATACTCCAAAGCGGGTATAACATGTGGCATAAACCAGGATAGCTTACTCAGTGTAATCCGACCAACGGGTATTGCAGCGTCCTTGAAGATTGCGTCTGCATCGGCCTGACGGCTCAGCAACAAGGAATGTTTAATTCCGTATACGACCCTGTGGTAATCGTCACAAAACCCGAATAAATGTCTTAGGGGGATGACGAATGAAAAAGTGCCAATAGGGTCAGGCCTAGCGATGATCATCCCTCGCCGAGCCCTGAAGCCAAGATTTGCGTCCGCTGCGGCTGCAGTGGTGTCCTTCTGCCAACAAATGTTCAGACCTTCACCCCTGGCGAAGTCGTCTCCATAGACCAACATGCCCTTCATCGTTGTTGCCTGTCCTGGAGATGCGATGTTCTCGATCTCGGTATTGTTAACCTGGTATCGGATCTGAGAGAACATGTAAGGGATGGCATTATTGATTAGTGACACCATTGTGTCTGCGGCATAAGCCACATTAGTGGTTGATGCAAGCCTGCCCTCGACAAGAAGGTAGCTTTTGGAAGGTTGAGTGAAAATGTCTTGGTTTTGGATGTCTATCTGTATGGCCTGACCGTTATTAATGGCGGCGGGATTTTGTGACTCGTACTCGCGGAATTCGTAAGATTCGATGCTATTGTCGTCAGACATCGCCGCACCGATGTCCAACATTTCGCTAGCTATATCAACTGTTGCCATTATAATACTATTAACTATTGGTAATTTTTAGACTTTAATTGTTGAGACAAGCAAATTAATTTCTACAAAGCAAATTAATTTCTACAAAGCAAATTAATTTCTACCCAAAAACAGGCCCTTTCCACGGCGATTTACCGCTTGTAGAGTTTTGAAGCCAGACCCAGCAATAAGGCTATTTATATCAGTTGCTGGTTGAACCCGTTTGGCTGCAAGTTGCTTTAAAAATTCGATGCTCTTTTCACTGAGTGCCTTTTCAAGAGGTATTGGAAGTGCAGCAGCGGGTTGTACCGCAGCGGCGACAGGTTGTGCAGCGGCGGCAGCGGCAGCGCGTCTTGCCTTTACTGCATCAACAATATTCCTGACTGCAGATGCGGTTGTCGCACCAGCCTTAGCCACACTACCAGCCACATTTGCAACATTTGTGATTGTGTCCTTATTTCTCGAGATAAAATTACCAACCCGACCAAAAGCGCTGGCAATTTTGGGTATCCAGTCGAAAAGCCCACCACCCATAACCCGACGCCGTTTCGATCTAACTCCAATGACAAACATGCCTTAATCTTATAGTTAAACGCCTCGTATATGAAATCTTATAGTTATCGTTTCACCACGGAGGTTTAATTGTTCACCGTTCTGGTCTGTCAACCACACTCTCATGCGCTGTACATGACCAGCTGGTACCACAGGCAGGTATACCAGGTTATTCGGCGACTCTACTATCTTATAGCCAGGCGAAACATCTGGAAAGAAACTATAGACTACTGGCGTCTGGCTACCATTGCGGTATGACCCAGAAATGATATCACAGTTGACGAGAATGGTGTTTACCTTGAGAATATCAACTGGGTTATCTCCCTCATGATAGCCAGATTGTATAGTTTTAGGATTAAAGCCTAGCATAGACCTTATTGTGGATTGGGTCATGTTTACTCGGTAATTAGCATTCGTAATATCCACATAAGCTCGCAGGGTTGAGCTGTTGGCTCCCACTGTGATATAGTGGGATTGCGGAGTTGCGGTGTTGTCCCAGTGACCATTCCGTTCGAGTTGTCTTTGAATTGCGGCGTTAATCTGTGGAATCTCGTAACACCCTTCAGGAAGCGTGATCGTAAACCATGTTGTACCAGTGTTGTTGCTGTAGACAAACTTGTTGTTGGTTTCATCAACATTCGGAATAGAATTGTAAGTCTCAAAATTCACAAGAGCAAGTTCAAAGCGTTTGTTGGGATTGAGGTGCAGCATTGGTGAGAAGTTTTCGGTATAGTCGGTTTGATCTGAGGACCATATAATGCTAAAGTTTTCCTTAGGCAATGTCAGGTCTCGGATTTCTTTGAGAAGTTCTTCAAGGCGTTCCATGTTCACAATTAATTTTTAATAATAAATCCAAGATTAATATTTTTAAATAATAATAATACTATTATTATCCAAATAATAATCACAGATTATTATTATACCGTCAGCAAACTTCGGTTCAACTGGAGTGCTAACTCTTTGTGGATCAAACCAGAACGAAGCAGTTCGTCAAGAATGGCTGAGATCTCGTTGTCAACACCAGTGTTACCAGCCGTTCTAGAGGCTATCAAAAGCTGTAATCTCTCTACAAGGGCGTCTGGGTTGTTGTAATACTGTACAGCTACACCCGAACCTTGGGTCAGCTTGAACTTTTTGCTTTTTCTGCCGTGAACTGGAAGCCCTGAAAGTTGAATGAGTTTCTTAAAAGTTTCAATTGCTTGAGGGGCGTACTGCTTGGTCTTAATGAAACGTTTTGTCAAAAGGCTGTACAGCGATTCATCTGCGGGTGCTTCGTAAACGAGGTTTCCACCTTTAAACGCCCTCAGAGAACCTGCAGAGAGAGCAACTGGGTCGATTAAGAGATCGCCGAATTTGTTGCCCTTTAGCTGTAGAGGTGAGATTGGAACAAACCCCTTTCCTCTTTTGGTGAGCTTGTATCCCTTCTACAATAAACGAAGTCGTTCTCTATAAGCGGCTAGGGCTTTGATTTCAACATCCAGCTCAGTCTCTCGATCTCTATCTCCGTCTTTTTTCGCTTTTCTTTTCTCAGCGCCTAGGACACTTCTATTATACTTATTAATTCGTTCTATGATATCTTCTATGTCTTGCCTGTTAGACAGGTTGAGGTCGCTCGGACGTACAAAACCATATCTCCTGATCACAACGATATTCAGACCTTGGTTGGGATTAAAGAGTAATGTTTGCGGATTTTCAGGTGCTGGGAGCGCCGGTGTTGCTTCTCCAAATATCGCCGCTATCGGGTTATAATTAGCCTCGTCTAAAATCTGCCTTGGTAAGTGCTCCAAAGCTCCAGTAACTTTCTGCAGTTCCTTGGATGTCGCCGCCTGTGCTTCAGTTGTTGCTGTAGCAATTGGTTTGAAAAGTTTAGTCGCATCGTACAGCAAGTCAGCCTCTCCCAGTTTTTCATCCACGAATCGCTGTCTCAATCGGTTCCTACGAGCTAAATAGTCTTGTGTAAACGCGTCACGCTCTTGTTTTGTTGAAATTTTTGTCCACATCATGAAAAAAATATAAATATTTGCAAAATATGTTTACTTTATGTTAAATAATATTTTCACTTTATGTTTACTATATGTCAGTTCTTTAAATACTTGCCATGGGTTTATAGAAACGATCGAACCCGCAGCGATATTTGCCATCGTAAACTTTTGAAGTTAGATCGATGACCGCGAACCCATATGGTTGGGCCGCACACTCGCTGAAGAATTTTCTGAATTCGTCTAACGGCATGTCACCACCAACAAATGTGTTGTGAATAGCTGTCAGATTTTTACCGTCTTGGTTGAAGAGTATAATTAAATTTGCATTATCACGAATCGCTTGCTTGGGAATCCGAAAGTAATTCTGAGTTAGGTAGAAACAGTCCGCTCCACCGTGTCTTCCCATAGTGAAATATTTCTCGATTGGCTCCTGTTTCTCCAGCATTACATCGTCAAAGACCATGATACTACGACCATCATGATGTTCACGATTCTTACAAAGCGATTCGACTGGAATGATATCTTCAGACGATGAGTGAAACGAGGCCACTTCCTTTCCAGCAACTTTTTCCAACTCTGTGGCCCAGTCACGAAGGAATTGATATTTATCCTGCCCTAGAGACTTTGAGTAGAGGTGGAGCCGGTCAAAGCGTAGGAATCCCTTGTTGAGAAGGAAGTTCAGCAACAGATTCGTTTTTCCACAACCACTCGGACCGCAGATGATGCATCTTATACTGGATGGAAGCAACCAATGATGATGCCTCGTTCCATCGTCCTGTTCTATATCAAAGTTTATTATCTCCATATCAAAAACAAACTTTGTTTGTTTTTATTTTTAAACAAAACTTTGTTTTTAAACAAATGTCAAAGAGTTATTATCAAACCAAACTAAAACAATGTATTGCCTCCGATGTAAAAGACACACTGAGACTTTAAATGAGACGACCACCGTTTTAAAGAACGGGCGTCCAGCCAAAAGGGGAACCTGTGCTGTATGTGGTATTCAGAAGTTTCAATTTTTTTAAGCTCGCAAGCTAAGCGAGTTCGTGGCGGTTCGCTGTTAAATAGCGCTCTAAACGCTCTACCACTGCCTGAAATGCATATGAGCCTTCCACCAGGTGCAGCTTCGGAAGATATTCCAGGAGGTTCGTTTCAGAACACTGGCAAATATTCCTATTGTGGACCATTCACCAAGCTCGACAAACGGTTGACGCAACGCTATCGCGGTGTTAACAAGCTCGACCGAGCATGCCTCGATCACGATGTGGCCTATGCTATCCATAAAGATACAACTGGGCGAAATCATGCAGACGACATCCTGGCTGCAGCTGCATCTAGGATTGCTCTAAATGATGAAATCCCAGAGTATGAGAAGAAAGATGCCCGGCTCGTATCGGCTATTATGTCATCGAAGTCGAAGATGGGGATGGGTGTTGGAGCCAGAGCAAAACGATGAACGGTTTGTTGCGTAAATGAAATGGAAGTTGCGTAAATGAAATTTTTCTTCTCTGTTGGAAATATATAACTTTACAAGAATATATAATATTTCATACAACTGTATGAAATAATGGCTAAACACCTTTCCTCAATATATTACAGCCCAAAAGGGTATTGGCGAGGCAAAGCCGCGGTAACAAAATTAGCCTCAGCCGCCAAGGTTTCCCCGGCTGAAACTCGCGAATGGTTGAAGAAACAAGCCGTTTGGCAAATTTATCAGCCTGTACCACGACGAATTCCTCGTCCAATGTTGGATGAAGATAGGCCTAACACCGTTCATCAAGCCGACCTGCTGTATCTTCCTCATGACAAAGTTGGTCGTAAAAAGTACAAATATGCTCTGACCGTGGTTGATGTAGCCTCACGATACAAAGAGGCTGAGCCTTTGGTCGATAAAAGTGCTTCTGAAGTTGCAGCCGCTTTGGGCCGAATTTATAAACGGGGTCCATTGACTTGGCCTAGACTCCTACAGGTCGACCCTGGCCGCGAGTTTATGGGCGCCTTTAAACCATTGCTGACGAAGCACGATGTGCAAGTGAGGCGTGGAGAAGTTGGAAATCATCGCCAGCAGGGAATAGTTGAAAGATTCAATCGGACTTTGGCAGAGCGATTATTTGGCGCCCAATACGCACAAGAATTACTCCTTGCTGCACGGGGTTCCTCGGAAAGATCGGCTGAATGGGTACGCCGGCTGCCTGAGGTTGTGGCTGCACTAAACAACGAAACAACGCGTTTACTCGGAAAACATGGTATGGTTCCGGCTAAAGCCATTAAGGCTGATAGAGTAGTACAGAAACCCTCTCTTCCCGCTCGTCGTGCTGTTGGCCTGAAAGAACCGATTCTTGGACACGATGTTCTGGTCCGTTACTTGTATGCACCCGGCGAACTGGAGGGTGGTAACAGACGAGCCACAGATCCTAACTGGTCGTTGACCATACATGTTATTTCAAATGTTGTCCAACAAGCTGACCAGCCGGCATTGTATCATCTAGTAGATGGACCAGGCCGCGGATTTGTTCGCGAGGAATTGATCGTGGTACCTATAGACACTGAGTTGCCACCTGATAGAATTCTCAAGCTAAAAGTTCGTTGAGATATTCCTCTACTTCTTCTATGTTTTCTTCTGCTATATTTTCTTCTTCTTGATCAATTCCGAATTTATCTTTTGATAAATATAAAATTTCTCGATCAATTTTATGATGCCCGTATGCCCTTGTTGTAATCCCATCATCGGCTATCCACTTTTTTGTGTCCAGTGGGGAAAGGGATATCTTGTTTTGCTCGTACACACCAATCTCGTGCCCACGACTTCGAATTGCAACCTGTGTGTGCCGCATCTGTTTTTGCTCAAACAAGCATTCTTTATACAACTCGTGATGTAGATCTTTCTTAACAACTGCTCTCTGAACTCCTTTTGCCTTTCGAATTTCAGATCCGCTGGCTTGTAGAATCGAATACATCTTTGGGCGAAGTCCCACGAATTCGGCAATTGGAACTCCATTGCATTCATCTTTGAATTTTCCAACCACTTTCTTATTTTCTACATTGTGGTATGGGCTATCTCGCGGATATTCGCTGAGATCGTACGAAGTTTTATTGACCAACATATCGTCGTATGGATTCGGAGTTTCTACTTGAAATAGGAGACTATCGGTATCTGTATACAGAAGTTGGGCTTTTTCGCCGTACTGCGCTTTGACATCGTTGTACCAGAAGTCGTACATCAGATGTTTGGACAGATCTAGAACCGCCTGGCCGACATAGACCGGCCTGTTCAACTTCAGTTTGCCTTTTGTACTATGAATTGCAGCAAGTCCGCCATTGAAGATGCGATGCGATTGATAGGCTGGGTCGGCGATCAATTTACGAAGTTTGTCCTCTTGTGTTCCAGCCACTAAGTTGACTCTAATACTGCGACGAAGGTTCTCCATCGTTTTCCCAAAGACTGCATTGTTAGCCAGTTTGAAGAAGTCCTTCTCAAAGTCAGAAGTTGATTTGGCTCTTAACTCTGTATTCATCTCGATGTACGGCTTCATCCAGGCTTCCTGTCGAAATTTAACGGCACGATGAATTTTACTGACTCGCATGCCCAACGAATGATATAGTTTGAGATTTCTGTAATGAACCACATATCGTTCCTTCTTTCGTAGGCTGGGAACCAACTTTACACAATCTGTGAACTTGCATCCCAACTGTTTCACGAGCAAGCTCTGATAGTCGCTCAACCAATCTTCTCGGACAGATAGGGTTTCTGGGGCTAATGGATAGTCGTTGTGGGCGTCATGGAGATGTTCCGGGTATTCAAGGTCCACTTCGAGTAAGAATCCTTCGGGGGCGTCGTCCGGTGTTGCCAGTATTTCGTTTAGAAAAATCTTCACTAATTTCGCACCATGAAAATCCGCCGACTGGTAGCATTTGTTGCATAGCCCATCCGTACAGGTTATTTGCATCCAGATACATAATCCAGTTGTTTGGCTTCGTGGTATCGTGGTCAGGGCATTGTGGATTGTTGGCTTTTGCGAATCTCTGGGATACCATCGATACTCCACCTCGAAGACCTCTTTCAAAGAATAAATGCATGTCGATGTCGGTCAACAGTTCGAGTTCTACTTTTGTCTTTTTCAACAATGCATCCCAAGCCATTCCAGGTAGACTGAAGTAGTATGCTGGGTCTAGCTGATAATGCTTCATCGATGTGGCTCTGAAAGTTTCGAAAACATCGGCTAGTAGAAGCACATCCGTGCGGAGATACAGGTCGTGGTAGTCACCCATGGTTTTACAGTCAAACTCCTTCCAAACTCGTTGGGCGTGTTGGTAATCAGTGTCTGAAATGTCTTCTCTGGTTAACTTACTGTAGAATGCCTCCTTTGGTGGGAGCTGGTCTTCTTCGAAACGACTGTAGCTATCTATGTATTCATAGGGATAAACGCCTTTTCTTCTTAGTAGGTCTAATTTTGTTCTATTACTATGGGTCGCTGTGATTTTTAGATCATCCAGTGATAGATTGCTTGACAACTTGTCCAACGAACTGTTTAAGAACTGGAGACTGTCGATGAACTGGAGCTGACCTAAGCTGAATGTCATATACTTCTCCATATTATTTGGGATGCAGGTGATTTTATCAGCCTCGTAGCCAGTCATTGCTTGCATAATCAAATGGCTGTCATAGCCACGAAGATTGTGAAAGACCACTGGCACTTTGCACTTATCGGGATATATGCGAAGTTTGAGATTGCATGCATTATGAGCTGCTCCACGAAAGTTACCAGTTATATGACAATGGTCCCAGACTTTGTCCAAAACCAAAGTTTCTTTGTTTTCTAATACATCTCCGCAGATGTGACACTCGGTAGCCTCACGAAATGATTGGTGATCAGTCTTAGTCATGACCATCTTAGCTGCATTAGCCAGATTTTTTTGTATATTAGCTAACTCACCTTGTAGGCGATGAAGGAATTCCTCTACAGCATTTTCTCCGCGATAAAGTACGGGTTTCTGTGATAAACCATCACAGCGGACTACTATGTAACAGAAGCTGCATGGTTTCTGCTCAGCAATGAGTCTGGTGTTAGTTTCTTCCGGAAGGCAGTTCCTTTGGCATTTATGCTACCCGAGAATGAGATGAGTGAGGTGGTTTCCCGTTGCCTTCCTTAAAGGCAATTGTGAGTGAGCAACTTGACCAGGGTCGCTACGCAGTGGCTTGAGGTAATAATATTTTTGCGACAAAGGCCGTTGACGTCGTGCACAATTATTTAGAACAATCCTCATAATACAACCGTTATTAGTCACAGATAACCGGCGACCAGAAATTATTATTATTATTCAAAAGTCTAACGTTATCCTATGACATCAACAACTGCGAACAGTAATTGGATGGATGGATCCAGAGTTTAACGACAGCTTATGACAACATATTCCGTTGCCGTCGACAGAAATTATTTTCGGCATATTGCAGTTCAGTGATGATTATACGTCGCTTTCGTTCCATCAAAACAGAGATGATTAGCGTCAATCTTTCACTCACAACTGAAACTCTGTTCTTTCACAAATCCTATCTCAACTTCTTTTCTTCCCTCTACCTCCTTCGCCGCTTCAATTCTCAACGTCATCAACCCTAGTCGTCAGACTCTCCGATAGCCTAACCCCTTTGAATCTTAACCTGGAACTGGTTTAGTAGTAGCCTAGTAGTTTCAGTTTAACGACACAGTGTAAAACGAAGATCATTAACATCGCCCTTTTCCTTCATCCAATATTGTATAATAGCTTGCTTGTTTACAGTTCAACGACCACTGTGTGATAACAAAGACCATTAGCGTCGCCCTCCTCCTTCATCTAGGCTTGGGACTGGCACTGACAGAGTACGCTCAGTTGTATAATAGTTTAAGCAATGCGATTTATTTAAGATCTGAAATTCTCAATGTAAGGTGTGAAGTGAGAATAGCTTACTTTTTTGAATTACAATCAAAATGTAATTGCAATTCAATTTCCTAAACAAGTAATTGCAATTGTAATTCAATTACTTTAAGGTGCACGTAATTGCGATTACAATTCGATTACATTTGCAATATAATTGCTACAACACTGGTCCAGTGGGACTTCCGGACTAGCTAGGCTACATCGCTTTAGTCTGTTATTTATTAGCATCTTGCAGTCATTAATTTCTCATCTCAGCACAGATCATTTCCATCAGTGTCACCTTCATAATAATTTGCCAGATATGCAAATTTTGTTTCCAGCAAATCGTGACTTGTATCTCCAACGGTGAAATAATACACAGAGAAGTTAGTGCTTCTGACAGTATGCTAGTGACGCAACCAATAGTGTAATTTATTTACGAAACGTGTGAGAACATTCTTCTTCTCTTTCTGAACCGACATGCCAATAGAGCGGATTCTTCGTATTCACTATTCTTGCCACATCTTACACTGAAAACCAAGTTGTGCATAATTTTAAATTTAATATATTCAATTGTTGAATGTAATAATACAATTTATGTTGCATAGTACTTTGACACTGATTCTGGGAACACTTACGCTGCGCCCGGGGGCGGTCGCTCTCCTCTGTCCCTCCTTCGTTACGCCACTGGCGTCGCCCTCATTTAGACATGGGTTGGCAATGCCAGAAAGCGATCAGAGGCGGAATGAATAAACGAAATTGACTGTTATATATAAACGTCGAAAGAACAAAATTTTACGGTGCTTAAGTGGAATGGCGTGGTTTTCGGTCTTTAACAACATCTTTCCGGATAGAGTCAAAAGTAATTAGCGTCGCCCTCCTACTTCGTCGAATCTTGGGATTGACACTATCCGATAGTAGTCAGTGGCGGAATCAAGGTTTACCCTCTTATTGTAGTTTGTCTTGATGTCTGCTTAAGTTAAATACACTGTGGACTCAACTTGATATAAGTTGAGTTGGTCGATTGATGGATGGATCCACAGTTTAACGGTAGATTTTTTTGCTCACTTCAAGTAGTATAATATGATCGATTGAACGACGTATCTCCTCTATATAAGATCGTGTAAAGAGATTAAAAGGTGTCTAAATTAGTAAGGCAACATCGAACTAACCTATTTGTAATTACAATTAGTTTCTGCTTAACCACGCTGCGTCATAATATATGAAGATACTCAGTGTCGCTTCATCCAATATCCACGTTTTAAACGTTTTCTACACTCCGTTTCTATCAGGTCATCATCGTCCAAACGACGCTATTGACAGAAGGGGTTATCGGTAGCCTGCTATAGTATCAGTCGATAGGTCGGGATGCAAATATCAGATAGGGCAGAAACTGTTATTCCGGATTTCTGTCCACATGTCCCCTAGTCAATTCAGCTATAATGAGTACAGACGGTGAGGGAGATGAGTGGCCACCCGACCTTATATGCCATGGCGATGAAAATGAAGTCGCTGACACTTCATACCCACGACTGCCTCTAAGGCTAGCTTAATAGAAGGCTCTTCTTTTTCTTCAAAGGCTGTTGACGACTATAAGAATAAATTTCTTATTTTTAAAAGAGAAAGTTAGAGATTTGACGAAAATTACGTTTATATAGCACTAGAAAACTATGATTTAAAGGGGTGTAATCAGAGTTTATCTGTATAGTTGATTGGTGGTTTAGCGATATCTTACTGTTTCCAGAACCGCTACAGTTAAGATATCTATAAGATTCATTGATATCTCTTATGCTACTTGCTCTGGGAACTAGCTCCTAAAAGATGGAAACTACTCGATCAAAATATAGAAGTAATTTAATATAGGAAATTAATTTCGGTAGCAAGTAAATGAGAATATAATAATAAAACATTGAAATAAAACCCATAATAAGCATACATGTACTAAGAAAGAAGTAAAGCTCTCATACTGAATTCACGGAGGATTATCATCATCAGCCACACAACGATTCCTGTAGGCCATATGGTTCCCGCAAGAATGGCGTGAGCTGGGTTTGCGCGGTCTTATATAGATTTTCGGGGCGTGGGTTGGTCACGTGGTACACCCGGGCCTCAAAAATACGATTGCACAACCATTGGCAGAGTCAACTGAAAATGTTCCCTACCCCGGGCACATGGGCCAAGGACCTGTCGGGAAGATGGATCGCTTCGGCCGGATATGGTGATGATAACTTTATCTGATGTGACACACACTCTGTCGCTAATACCTGGCAGATAAGGCATGTATGTGGGTGGCTAGCTAGTATCTCCGTGTAACTCTTCTATAGCGCCATTTCTACTCTGTGATATATCTATCCGCGATGGGTGTTAATTAGCGATTATTATTAATATTCCAAGTAGGGATGAGCCGAATGGCTTTTTTTACCAATTTCCGAATCCGGATAGTTGGCCTGCTATTTTCGCCGAATCCGGATCATAACCGAATAGTTGGCGGTAATCATTTTTCTTTGCATATTATATACATACATACATACATACATACATACATACATACATACATTATATATAAATTATATACATACATATACATATAATTAAAGATAAACCTGTCCGCTATTTTGTTGACACGTCGAGTAACAATTTTATTATTTACACGGACTTTCAATTATAATTAAAGATTAAAGATTACCACAGAAGGTCGTCAAAAACAGGTTACTATTTCTTCATTAATGAAAGAAGAAATTGTTTTTGGTCAAAAATATTACTTCTTTTGTTATTCGGATATTAAGGCCTGGGATCACCGAATCCGGCTAATACGGAATAGTGCAAAATCCGGTCAGACCGGATACCGAAAGGCTATTCGGCTCATCCCTAATTCCAAGGTTTAGTGTCGTCTTTTGACATCAAAGGCCGTTGACAATAATTCAAGAGTGTTTGCTGATGCAATGAAAACAAGACACATGAGCGAAGAATATAGTGTCGATGATCTCAGGTTTAAAGGTGTTTAAATTGGCGTAAGATCCTTAGTTTTGATTGTTTAGCATCATCTAATGGCTATTAATGATGCTGCCGTTAATCTTACCTATGATTTAATCTACACAAGAAAACTATATTATATGTAACTGCACATGCCTGGATAAAGTAGGAGGGCGATACCAGTGATCTTTGTTATCACATAGTGTCGTTAAACTGCAACCATTAGTCCTACTACTGCTACTAATTGTAACGGTAAAGAGCGTATAGTGAATAATGAATATAATGAATAATATAATGAGCAACAATTAGCTCCGCCACTGCGCGTACTCTAGCAGTGCCAGTCCTGAGCCTCGAGAAAGAATGGGAGACGCCAACAATCTTTATTATGACACAGCGCGTTAAACAGCCACTAACCAGCCGATGAGTAACAATATTGGCATCCGTATGTTGTAATTAAACACTGGATGTTGTGTAGTCACAGTCATATCACAGAGATGATCGGTAACATAACTGGCATGAAGAGCAGAACATAAAGTACGAAGCAAGATCGATACCCGCTAGGGCTGCTGCACACCCAAAGGTCGACTCAGTCTGTATTTCGCTAGGTGGCGTTGCCAAAATGAGCTGTAGAACAGATGGGTGCCTTGAATCCTTCTTGTTTGGATTGTGTAGGCCCTACCAATTGTAAACTAACTGCTAATTGTGTCTGGTCAGAAATATGTTTACCTTAGAAATTGAACGTAATTTCTTGATTTATATTAATTTCAATAAGTGTCTGGTTTGAATATTATTCATTATATTCATGCTAGTATTGTCTGCAGTCAAACTCAAATGCGACTCAAACTACATCTTAGCAACGAGTGACATCTGGTTCCAACAAGCATTGAAATAATGAAGCAATTTCGGTGCTGCGTGCCACAGCGATCGTCCTTCGGGCGCCCTTTCATCGTATCCCCCCCACTTACCTTCGTCCCCCGGGCCCCGTCCTACGTGTAGTCTCCGGCTTATTGTGCGTACACAATTAAAATCCTGGCGGCGCCTCTGCTTTTAGGCAACCATCGATTGATATCTCGTGTATAAGAATAATGGCCTAAAGAGCCTAAAAAGCCTAAAGAAAAGACTGGTCAAAACACTGGTATGGAGTGTGACATTGTATGGGTCAGAGACCTGGACCATCAGGAAAGAAGATATTAAGAAATTAGAAGCTTTTGAGACGTGGATCTGGAGAAGGATGGAGAAGGTGAGCTCTACTAAGCATATAACGAATGACGAGGTACTACAAAATAATGGTTGATGAAAAACGATCGCTAATAACAACAATAAGAGAAAGACAGAAGAACTGGGTGGGGCACGTATTAAGAGGAGACTCCCTCCTGAAATAAATCATAGAAGGGAGAATGGTAGGGAAAAGAGGGAGGGGAAGACCGAGGGAGATGATGTTGGGATGGATGGCCGACGGATACAGCGAATTAAAGGGAAAAGCACAGCAGAGAGAAGAGTGGCGTCATTGGAAGTTGGAACCTGCCGACGGGCAGAGAACTTAAAGAAGAAAGAAGAATAATGGCGTTATGGAAGTTTCCAAATGACTCCAACACCACCTTACGTGTGGGAGTGCCAGTCCCAAGCCTGGAGAACGGAGAAGGGTGACGTTAATGAACTTTATTATAAAACACTATTTTTAAACAGTAGGCCTAACTAGCCAACTAAGCACCCAAATCCGATTACATTACTTATTTGTCTAAAACTTATTTATTTTGTCAATTAATATAGAGCCTGCCATGATCAGACCACACTACTTGTGCTTTCTCTTACTTAACGCCATCTTGCGACCGCCAAGACCGTTACGATTTACGTGTAACTGTACGGGACTGGATGCACCAGCGATTAATCGAAAAATAAAGCTTATATGTCATGAAACAACCGACTTAAAGGTGTCTAAACTGAACATACTATGTGTCTCAGCATTACACGTTTAACGACATATTGTGACTGTTAGGGTCGTTGACGTTGACTTTTCCTTACACAAGAGGAATCTTTAACGTTGAAAGCCAACAGCGCGCGAGACCCATCTGCAATAGCTAGCGATAGAATTTGAATTGGATGTAGCAGTTTATCGACTTCTTGCGAGTTCAAAGGCCGTTGACATTCACAGGTACTGTTTATACATTGCTCACTGCTCATAGGTGTAAGTAGGCTAACACTATTATCCAAAAGACTGGTTTTTACTGAAAAGATTCTGTACATTTCTCACAAGTTATAGACCTGATTGTGATGAGTTCTTTGCCCGAAGACAGGTTCTTTGGCGTTTACGCCACCCAAGATTGAGATGACTGAGGTGGTTTCCCGTTGCTTTCCTCACAGACACATAGGCCTACACGTAATTGTGTGTGAGCAACTTGTCCAGGGTCGCTACTCAGTGCCTTGATGTAGATTCTACCATGTGACCCTACGGTTATGAGGCGCAGAAGAATGACGCGTCTAGATGTGCTACACTACCATGTCTAGATGTATGAAATGAATACAATGCCATTAGCAACTGGGTTTCAATTGTTTAAAATCAATAATATTTATCCGACAAAGGCCGTTGACGTCGTGCAAAATTATTTAGAACAATCCTCATAATGCAACCGTTATTAGTCACAGATAACCGGCGACCAGAAATTATTAGGCCTATTATTATTCAAAAGTTTAACGTTGTCCTATGACATCAACAACTGCGAACAGCAATTGGATGGATGGATCCAGATTTTAGCGACAGCTTATGACAACATAGGTCGTTGCCATCGACAGATTACTTTTGGCATATTACAGTTCAGTGGCATATAGGCTACGTCACTTTCGTTCCATCGTTAAATCTGTTTCAAAACAGAGATGATTAACGTTGATCTTTCACTCACAACTGAAAACTCTGATCTTTCACAAATACTATCTCAACTTCTTTTCTTGCCCTTACCTCCTTCGCCGCTTCAATTCTCAACGTCATCCACCTTAGTCGTCAGACTGTCAGCTTGCCTGACCCCTTTGAATCTTAACCTGGAACTGGTTTCACCCCTCCTCCCCGGCTATCGATTTTGTTTTCACTATAAGCGCCTGTGAATAAACTGGTTCCCGCGACTTCGAGTGTATGTAAAGTAGTAGTAGTAGTTTTAGTTTAACGACACAGTGGTATAACGAAGATCATTAGCGTCGCGCTTTTCCCTCATCCAAGATTGTAAAATAGTATAAGCAATGCGATTTTTATAAGACCTAAAATTCTCAATTTAAGGTGTGTAAAGTGAGCATAACATAATTTTATTGAATTACAATCAAAATGTAATCTCAATTCAATAACTTAAACAAGTAAATTGCAATTGTAATTCAATTACATTAAGAAGCACGTAATTGCAATTATAATTCAATTCATCATCATCATCAAGATCCATGGGCCAAAAGCCTGTAGGTGTCCAATGCAAATTTCGTCATTTGTTTCCATAATCCTCTGTCTTGCGCCAATACACTCAAACTGTGCAGGTCTTGTTTGCACCAATCTCTGATGGCATCAATCCATTCCCTGTTAGGTCTTCCTCTTCGTCCACTTTCATCCATCATACCCATCATGACAGTTTTTATTTTTCTATTATTGTCCATTCTGCATATATGTCCAAACAGACCCAATTTCCTCCTCATTACTGACTGTATTAAATCTTCCTTTATGTGTAATCTTCTACGGACCTCCTTATTTGTCACCTTCATTGTCCAATTCAGGTGTAATATTCTTCTATATCAGTACATTTCAAAAGCCAGGATTTTATCATGATCAGTCTTTTAATTATCCAAGCCTCACACGCGTAAAGAGCTGTACTAAACACGCATGTTTTCAAGACATTCAGATTTGTCTTATAACTAATTTGCTTACTATTCCAGATGGAATTTAGATGAAATTCAATTACATTTGCAATATAATTGATACAACACTGGTCCAGTGGGACTTCCGGATTAAATAAGTCACTTTTGTTAATTAATATCATCCTGAAGTTATTAATTTCTCGGCAGAAGTTATTTCCATCAATGTCACCTTCATAATAATTTGGCAGACCTGCACATTTTGTTTCCAGCAAATCGCGACGTGTATTTCCAACGATGAAATAATACTTAACATCGAGAAGCTAGTAGGCCTACTTCTGGCGCCAGTGAGGCCACCAAAAGAGTAAATTATTTACGAAACGTGCGAGAACATTCTCCTTCTCTTTCTTATCCAACACGTCAATAGAGCGGATTCTTCGTATTAACTATTCTCGTCACATTTTTATACTGAAAACGAAGTTTTGCATAAGTTTAAACTTAATATATTGAATTATTTTATTTAAAAATAAACTTTATGTTTTGCGTAGTCCTTGGCACTGAAAGCTTAATCACAATGTGGACCATAATTTATCAAGCTGAGTTGGACGATTACTAGTTGTTCGATTGTGTGTGTCCACAGTTTAACGACAGCTTATGACAACATAGGCCGAAGCCGCCGACAAAGATTAGTTTTGGCATATTACAGCTCTTAGTTGTTCGATTGAACGATGTATTGCGTGCACATAAGATCGTGTAAAGAGATTAAAAGGTGTAGAAATTAGCGAGGCAACATCCATTAGTATATGTTTAACGACGTTGCATCAAAATGAATATGGTCAGTGTCGCTTCCGCCAATATTGAAGTGTTTAATGATTTGTCAAAACTTCGTTTCTGGCAGGTCATCATCGTCCCATCGTCCCCTATTGAAAAAGGGGCGCACGATAGTGTACTGGTTAGCGTGCTGGACTGTCAGTCGAGAGGTCGGGCGTTCAAATCGCCACCAGGGCAGAGATTTCTGCTCCGCCTGAGCCTCTTAACCAACTCAGCTATAATGAGTACAGACGGTGAGGGAGAGGAGTGGCCACCCGACCTCATATGCCGTGGCTAAGAAGATGAAGTCGCTAACACTTCATACCCACGACTGCCTCTAAGGCTAGCTTAATAGAATGCTCTTCTTTTCTTCAAAGGCCGTTGACGTCGATAAGAATAAATTTCTCAGACTCTAATGAAAAAGTTAGAGATTGGACGAAATTACTTTTATATAGCACTAGAAATCTATGATTTAAAGGTGTGTAAACAGAGTTTATCTTTATAGTTGATTGGGGTTTAGCGATATCTTACAGTTTATCAGAACACCATAAATGCATAATTTACAAAAGTATGGTATGCATTGCAAGCTAAACAATTCATAAAGAATACCCTTACAATTCATTAACTGACCAGATGAACATTAGATTAACGACATCTTGTGGCTACCACAGCCGTTGACGATAAGCACAGAACAATAATATTATTACACTAAGCCGACGTCAAAGAGTAAAGAAAAATCATTTTAAAACACTTTGTTACCAGACTAAAAATAAGATGACGCAAACGGTCCTGGCAGCCACAAGATGTCGTTAAACAGTGGATTTAAGCAATACGCATTTACACAACTAATCCGTCTATAACGTGCTAATAAAATCCTCTGCTTAGATATCTGTATATCAGCTTGAAAGCTGTAATCAGCAATTCTGTTTTCTGGGCACATTTGAAATTCTGCCCGTGCTCTTATAGCGCCAGTACCAAGACTCGTGAAAGAGGAGAGCGACGTCAACGGTCATGGTAGTCATAAGATGTCGATAAGAACTGTAAACTACAAACTAATCGGCGCATTTAATCAGTATTGGGTTAGGTCGATGTTGCACAATGGATAAAACAAACAGTAAGCATTTAGGTTATCAACGGGAAACACAATACAATACAATACAATACAACTTGCATTTATAACGCGCCTTAATAAAACAAAGTCTTACTCAAAGGACGCGTTACAATGTACTTACTAATCATAGTACTTAGAGAAGAGATACGTTTTAAGTTTAGATTTAAAAATATTAATTGAGGATGATCTTCGGATTAGTTCTGGTAGAGAGTTCCATTCAGCTGGACCAGCTACTTCAAACATTCTGTTTCCAAATTGTAGATTTGTTCTTTTGATTACAAAGTCTCTTTTCGAAGCCGAAACTCAGCTGCAGGAAACTCTCGTGAGATGTCGTTAAATACTCAGTTGTGTACAAAACTCCACTTTGAATAGACTTCGGACAATAACGCTTTTCTGACCCATATATTTAAGTATTTCTGTTTGTATTCGTCATTTTCATAACGGTTCTCTGCTTAGACACCTTTAAATGCTGTCTCTCGAAGCTATAAAAGCTGTAAATTTCGCTTAATTGCATTACTACCATAAAACGCATTCGTATGTCAAAAATGTTTCGGTCAACAACGTGTATTAACAGTAGGGAAATTATTTCTGTCGATGTCAACGGCCTATGTTGCCATAAGATGACGTAATACTGTTGATTCAACAGAAAGCAATGCGCGGTTACTAGAGCATTTTTGCTACCCGACCCGTACCCGTAACACAGAACCGTTACCCGTACCCGTACCCGACCCGTAACCGAAATTACTACCCGACCCTACCCGTACCTGCGGGTATACCCGTACCCGTACAGTACCGGCACGTCATTAGCACGCCTTCCCAAAGTCCCTATCCCTACCAATAGGCTTACAACTCGGCATGTAGTAATAATAAATAGGCTGATGATGATGATTATGGTGGTGGCACTACTACTACCGCTACCGCTGCTACTACTACTACTACTACCACAGTGGTAGTAGTAGTAGCGGTAGCGGTAGTAGTAGTAGTAGTAGTAGTAGTAGTAGTAGTAGTAGTAGTAGTAGTAGTAGTAGTAGTAGTAGTAGTAGTAGTAGTAGTAGTAGTAGTAGTAGTAGTAGTAGTAGCAGCAGCAGTACTAGTAATAATAATAGGCAGTCAACTTATGGAACCTCTCACATGCAACTGTTGTGCTGTCTCAATTGCATTGTACATTTTATTTCCGTGGTCTATATGCTGTCACCTAGATTCCAAGAACACTAAGTTACTGTCAATAGAACGTTGCAGACCCGGCCAGGATCATTGTGCGTCGAAATTCTCTATTATATGTAACGGTGACATTGTAACCCCAAAACTTCACGTCGGTACGGGTAAAACCGGGTATACCCGTACCCGTGATGACCCTACCCGTACCCGACCCGACCCGTGAAATGCGTACCCGACCCGTACCCGATCCGCGGGTACGGGTCGGGTACGGGTAAACCCGCGGGTACGGGTATACCCGCAGACCCCACGCGGTTACTTATAGTAATAGGCCTTTTCTAGGAACCTTTAGAAGCCTTTAAATGACACTCACCGGTTGTTCTTTTGGTTGCAAACTCAGCCGACGGACGATGCGACGTAAAGCTTCATTTCCATCCTCAGACATCTTTCCATACTGTATAAAGAACGGAATTTGACGATTGTCACCTTAATCTCTCTCCCGACACAATTCCAACTTTCCACCTGGTTCTACGTCCGTCCCGTTGTCTTTTCCAGTCCATCGTGAACCATTGTAGTCCACTGGACTCTTCAGAAGTCCTTGTCTTCCCGAGCCCATCCCACGTTCCGGGGAAAGCTCAGTCTGTATATCTTAACAGCGGCGAAGAACATCAATGTTGCCGTTTTCGTGATCGCTATGTTACTCTGTACGCAATATTACTCATAATTAGGCCTATAGTCCAAAGAAAGCTCAGCCTTTATTGTGGAAACTGGCATTGCTGTTGTTTGTCTGATCGCTATGTTACTGATATTGACCAAGCAGGATTCTTCTGATGCACCACATGTGGAAGGAATTAAGCTTCTTGCATGTGTGTCTCTCTGGTCGCCCAAGTTTGGTAACGCATAGATCCTGCAGACCTTCTTCCAATTCTTTTCCTTTAGGTTGGTTCGTACGTCCAATGTCTCCATTCGTCTCGTTGTTCAGCCCTCTCTTTCAATTCCCTGTAACTGTCCATCATCCAATCCAATAGCATCTTTCGAGGTCTTTCTTTGGTCTTTTTCCCTTCCATTCTTCCATCCATTATAGTTCTTAGTATACCCGTACCCGGAATCTTAGTATACCCGGAATCTGTCCTCATTTATGCCCCAATTGGGTTAAATCGATGAACGACAAATGCTCAGCTGCAGGGAGACCTCGGAGGATAGGATGATAACGAATAGGCGCTGGTTCTTCCACTAACTGAATCTCCTTTGGTTCTGCCCAGTGTGATTCTCCTTACAGATTTTATTTTAGTTATAGTTACAGTTATAGTTAATGGTTTTTATTTTAGTTATAGTTATAGTTATAGTTAGTATTATTTTTTAGTTATAGTTATAGTTATAGTTAATGGATTTTTATTTTAGTTAATTTTAGTTACTACTTAGTTACAATAATTACGGCTATAAGCAAAATTGTGCGTATTTACACGCTGTTTCACAATTTGCTCAGAGCCTTGAAAGCCTTTGAAGCATGGGTCATTCAGCTTCAAGAATACACGAGTTTCCAAAGTAATTGACTAATTGCATAGTAAAAATATCGCATTTTTCGTTCTCATTTATGTAGAATCGTCCATATTGCACTTCCCATTTTTATTTTTTGTATTAACGAAAATAAAGATGAATTTTCGTTATTGTTATTTTCGTTATAGTTATAGTTATAGTTAATGATATTTTTTAGTTATAGTTATAGTTATCGTTAACGAAATCATTTTATTTTCGTTAACGAACATTTTCGTTATCGTTATCGTTAACGAGAATCACACTGGTTCTGCCTCGTTGACAATGTATGTGATTGTGTCCACAACAATAAGATCTTCGTATCACGCATGCTATTAAAAAACGTTTCCTAGATGAAAAATAGCCTCACTCAAGACTCGTGTATTCTGTTGCGTTTTGTCGACAGTTTTGTGTTAAATAAACGAATATGAATGAATGTAAATCACCTGCAGCTGCTGCACTGACATCAAATATCTATAGCTTGCTTACTGTTTAACGACCACTGTGTGGTAACAAAGACCATTAGCGTCTCCCTTCTGCTTTATCCAGGCTTGGGACTGGCACTAAAACAAACGATTATTTATAGCTTCGGAAGAAATAGATTTTAAAGGTGTCTAAATAAAGATATAATTAAGACCATTCCTAGTATACCCATCCTACGGTAACCTGAGCAGTTGAAATGGAACCAAATGTGACTTGTTAAAATAAGCTGACTTTTTACTTCTGTTTAATGCTGTCTTGTCTAAAAGATCCTTATACAGTAAAATTATTATAACATGCAACAATTAATTAAGCATCATTTTCTATCTAGTTGCTACACAGCCGCTTTCGTCAATGTATTTCTACGGTGTTTGGCAAACTGACTGTATTCCTCCTGAACGATCTTTCAGGTCACCTGAAAATGACAGTGGTGGAATTAGCTAGCGATAGCTCAAACAACAGTATAGTCATTATTATAGGCCTATTGAATCTTCATCTTAAGACCGCCCTATTCAGTCTTGGCAGTCAGCTTCTCTAAGAACATGTCAACCGTGAAGGATGGTGTGTGTGCGTGACGAGTAGATGACCGGCGACCAAGGAGGTCGTCAAACGAGCTCCTGAAGAGTTGCTTAGGTTCGCTTGACCGTTGGTTGTACAAGGTAAGGGTGACCAATCAACGGTGACCAATCCTGCTTCTAGAACAAAGCTACTGATGAGAGAATAGTAGTAGGTCCATGGTGTTTCGAATGCAGACGGTGTCGCTGCTAGTGCAGCAAATGTTGCATTCAATGCCGGTGTCACTAAATAGAGTATCCCCATACATGAGTATTCCCCTTAGCGAAATGGAGTATTACGTTTAGTTTGCATTTTTGGCGGTTTCTAAGTGCATTCACTCGCGCTGTTTGGATTTATTGTACACATAAAATATTTTAAGTTGCGTATCTTTAGTTTGTACGTCGACCTGAAATTAATTTACTTCGTTTTTGGTGATTTTGACTGGATTGTCGTTGAGGCTATCGTGATGCGAATGGTTTACCCCCGGATACTCTAAACCGGTTTATTCCATCCGGGGGGGTAAATTCATACATCCCCGGATAGTCTTAGGGCGGATATTCTATTTCGTGATACCGGCAGTTGCATTGTTCTGTGAGGAGAAATATTTTAAAACTGGGTTTCGCATAAGTTTCGTTTTTTGAGACTTATTATTCCGCGTCAAAAGATCTCTTATTTTTTCATTAGCTTGATGACTCCTTATGGTGGACGGTTCAAATCCCTGCCAAGGCAGAAATTTGTGTCGAGATTTCTGCTCCACCTTTATCCCCTAGTCAACGAGTACACTGATCGTAGGTAGACAGTATGTGTGAAGATGAGACGGCGATGGAGAGGTCTGGCCATCCGACCTCATATGCAGAGGCTAAGAAATTGAAGTCGCTATTTATGCCAATGGCTGCCTTACAGGCCAGCTTCACGGATTGCTCTTCTCTTCTTTTATGGCCTCAAAGGCCGTTGACGTCGATAAGAAGAAATGTTGAATCCGACACGAACCGGAGATTGATGGAAAATGACGATTTTATCACATTTGGAAACTATGATTTAAAGGTGTTTAAATGGATTTTATCATTTGATTTGTTTGAATGTTTGACGATATCTTACGGCTTCCCGAATCGCTGAAGTTACGAGGTATTAAAAGGTAGTTATTATTGAATACTGTCGGAAAGCAAGTTCTCCAAAACGCTTGAATAGAGTCGAATAGTAAATGGAGAATAATATTAATTTGATAAGTCAACGTCTAACGACATCTTGTGGCTAACAAAACCGAGACGTTATAATACGTTTTAAAAATAATATGCGAAATGGGTGCATAGATCTTTTAACTCCGCCACTGCCTGTACTCGGGTTGTGCCAGTCACAATCCTGGTAACAGAAGGAGGGCGATGCTAATCATATTTGTTATAAGAAAGAGTCGTTTAAAAATAGATATAAAGTTTACTTGGATAACTCCACCACTGCCGGTGGTGCCAGTCCGAAGCCTGTTTAAAGGAGGAGGGCAACACAAATCTTCATTGTGGCGCAGCGTCGTTAAACGGTGGCTTAATTACCCGTTTAAATGGATGCATGGGCTTTCAAGTCACATGGGACTCTGCCGTTCTCGCCTTTAGAACTAATATAAATTATTACATTCACATGGCGGTTATTTTCCGAAGCGACTTCAACTCCAATGGACAATCGATTCCGCTGAAAATAAACGAATTTGAAACTAGGCTGAACATATGGGCGAGGTATGCACAACGGAGAAAGAAAATTAGCCCTACAAGGGTCTCGAAGGTTAAACACATGTCTCCTAGTTGGTTATCATAAATATAGTGTATAGCCCTTGGTTTGGCTTCCAACGTATGTAGAACATACTGAAGTTCTTAAATTATGCATTTATCAATCAATCAATCAATCAATCAAAACTTTTACTGAAGCCATGTCAAATAAAATCACATAACATTTCAACATAAAATATCAGGATTGGCCGCAAGAGGAGTCCCAAAAGGGATCAAGATCCCGCTAACTAGGGACACCTAAAACAACATTTCAGAAATCTGAATTAGTGACAGCTAAATCCTTGACAAATAGTGCAACATCAAGTTTCATACAGCAATGCAAACAGTATAGTACATAGTACACAGTATATGATTAACACAATTCAAAACACTCTGAAAATAAAGAAAAAAAAGAAAAAAACGAAAACCTTAACTAACAGTGAAAAAGAATATCAGGCAGGGTAGGTTATAGCTAATTAATCAGGAAGGCATGCAGCATTTTTTTAAAGTGCCGTAGGTGCGGGGCACAACGTATGTGAGAGGGAAGCATGTTCCAGGTTGTGGAGCCAACAGATTTTATGGAAAATAAGCGAGTATTGGTGTGTGCATATATGGGGCGATAAGAGTTAAAGTTTCTGGTGTAGTGAGTATGAACATCGGATCCTAGATGAAAAAATCCCTTAAAACATGCTGGAAGTAAACCATGTTCATAACGGTACATAAATAGGCCAATTTGTAATGTTCGAATCTGCTCTAGTTTAAGTAGCTTTAAGTCAGTAAATAGTGGTCCAGAATGAACGCACCTTGGAACTCCCACAATGATACGAACTGCACATTTTTGTAATAGAATTAATCTCCGTAGTCTAGAGTCATAAGTGGATGCCCATACCATATTGCAATAAGTAAGATAGGGGTAAACCAACGAGTAATATAATTTTGTGGTTGCTGATATACTAAGAAATCTTGAAGATTAACGGTAACGCTTCCGGAAGCCTTAAGATGTCGCTCAACATTCAAAACAGGTACAATGATAAAACTCTGTTTAAATACCTTTAAATAATAGTTTAATCAGTACTTTTATTACGCCCGAAGGCAGAAACAAATCAGAGCTGTAATACGCCAAAAATAATCTTTGTCGGCGGCAACGGCCTATGTTGTAATAAGCTGCCGTTAAACTCTGGATCCATCCATCCAAACAAATCAGACGTCACAACATACATGCACAAATCTGAACAAACATAATAACGCAATATAATGTCACTTTCGTTCAATAAGTCGATACCTCCAAAGGCCTGATAAGAACTACGACATTTATTCCTATCGACGTTATCGGCCTTTGATGCCATAGAAGAAGAGAAGAACTCTCCGTTAATTAAACTAGCCTACCTTCATAGGTATGAAACGTTAGCAACCTCATTTTCTTATACTCGTTTTCGCGACTTATTATTCTGTTCCAGCGACTGCATCTATCTTTTGGCATGTCATCCGCTACGTTAGATTGGATGATTTCCAGTCTGGCAGAAGCAATGTGTCCGATACAAGGTCAGCTTCAATGGCTCAGAATTGGCGACCGCGTCATATTCAAATGTTTCCTTCTGGTATAGTGTAGGATAGTGTATAGAAATGCTCGAACAACTACACACCACGATCCCACGCAGACAACATCAGATCTATATCGGATATATGTAATCGTAATCGTAATCGTAAACTCGATATTTCTAGAGCGCCCACAAAAGCGAAGTCGCGGGAACCAGCTTATTCACAGGCGCGTATGTATGTATGTATATTCGCGCTTATGCATCTGTTGATCCTATGCTCTGGAATGACCTTCCCTCTACGACTCGATCTGTGATCCTAACTGGGGGTATTTCGGCCTCTTCTCGTTGTCTTAAGACGTTTCTTTTTTCGCAGAGTTCTTCGCACTGGGAGCGCTTCTGATTGGGTATTACTGTGAGAAGCGCTTTATAAATGTCTAAATACAATACAATACAATACAATATTTAAAAAAAACAGGTAAAACGTTTTAGGTGAACAGTAACAATTGACAAACTATATAAACATACAAAGTATTATGCCATCTAACCTAAACCAAATATACATGGGAGTCCAAGGCTTATATTCTGCTGGAGGGTTAACCATCCATAGACCTATCATGTGGGTAAGCTCAAAGTACGGTAAATTAGTGTCCAGTGTTGTATACACTGTTTATCAGTGGAGGTCCGGTTGCTAGATAGACGAGAGAGAGGAGGCAGTGCAGTTGCTAAGGCGGATTTCGTTGAGGACGAGAAGCTATAGTTTCGTCCAACTGTTTGTTCACTTACTGTTTGAAAGTGTTCCATGGCAGCTTGGCGCAGATACTATTTCCTGTGGTAGAGTTCTTTAATGTTTTAATCGCACCCGCTTATAATGCAGTTTCAGATAGCTCCCCTTACATGTTTTGCAGTTGCTCTCTACGACTAGAAACAAAACCAATATAATTTTTTATTTTGGGATTCATATACCTTCGTGTGAAACATAAGAAAAGGTGTGCAAAATTGTAATGGCTACCATATAAACTCTCATTTGAAATTTTATATATTTTACCATTTAAGATTACAAAAAATGTCTGTAAAATCTTTGTAAATTTAATCTAATGCAAATAGTACATTTATAGAGCGTTCATTTTATTCATTCGTTAATTCGTCCGGTCATTCCTATATGCAGATGATTTAAGTAACGACTCGTAAGTGTACTTAGGGGAGATCCAAGATCTGAAGGAAGGTTATTCCATGCTTTCAAAGGGAACAGCAGTTCACCTCGACAAGCAGAACGAAGATTTCCGCTGCCCGCCACACTTGAGATGGGACAGAAAAGCTCTCGTAGGTAGCCAGAGACATTCAGTGGCACCATTAGGCTCAGAAATTATAAATTCAAAACTCTGGCAAATAGGCAATCAAGGGTTAGGCTTGAAGGAACAAAGTGATCGATTGGTAAAAGCGCAGACTTTCTACACCTTTAAAGAGGCCTAACCGTTTCTATATAGCCACTTCTCGTACACTGGCAGTGCCAGTCCCAAGCCTGGACGAAAGAGGGCGACGCTAATTATCTTTATCATAGAGTGTCGTTAAACTGAAACTACTCTGCTATTGGACACGGTGAACTATTAAAGAATTCCGCCATATCCTGTCCGTGCCCTAGTGCTCAGAGCCAGTCCCAAGCCTAGAAAAGGAGGAGGGCGACGATACTCATCTTCTCTACGACACAATATCGTTAAACGGCAACTAACTAACCAACAAAGCTGATTGGATGTCAACTAATTTTATAAAGAACTGTGAGATATATTCAAAATAATTCTTCCCATCCATTTTTTTTATTAATAAATAAAATAATAACCTATGTTTTTCTGATTAAGAGCTGTAATATGCCAAACTAATTTCTGTCGACGGCAACGGCCTTTGAGAACAGACGGAAGTCAATGCACTGACACAGCTGTTCGAAGCTTTGTTGAGAATGCTATGACAAGTCTTCTCAATACTGCCTGGAGTCTTTCACGACCCTCTCGACCAATGAATCCCACAACAAGCGGGGGTCGAGTGAATCATCCTCGACACCGTAGTGGCTCGCACAACGTCATTCAGTGATGGTCCGGTTATTAATCCATGGGCGGCCAATGCCCGGATGGTGTACGTCGAATGTCTGGCCCTGATGCAAATATTACTAACACGTGAATCGATGCACAGATGTTCGGTTATTATTACTCCCAGTATTTTCATAATTTCTACCCTTGTCAGCCCTGGTGTTGTACTTGGTTGGTGGTCTTCCCGAAGGCCTGTCCTGGACCGGTGCACCACCATCTCTTGGACTTTGCCGTTATTCAGTGTGAGATTAGATGTCTCAGTCCGTGTCGCTATAAGTCCTCGATATCGGACTTGACCGTCCGGCTGTTTGCAGCAGGTATCAGATGATAACCATCGTCCGCGTACTTAATTATCTTCTTACCAGGGTGCCTCAGCCTAAGCTTAGAAATTGCGATGATGAAGTTTACGGGACCCAAGCTTGAACCTTGTATGATGCTGGCTTTAATTTCAACTGCGAATGTGCATAGTAGTTAGCCTACTATAATAACGACACTGTTTCACTTTATGCGCAGGGCTATGTATAGTATCGGAGTTAGCTCAACAGACAGTTTTCCTTGGTTTATCAAACCCGATTTATTTCCTACAAACTCAACAATTGTAATAATCTCTGTAAATTTTCATTATCGGAATATTAGTAGATTTACTCATTGCTAAACATGAGCCGTTCACGTGAAATGCCCACAGTAGGCCTACAACTAGCGACGTCGTGTGTAGTAACTGTTTAACGACACTGTCTCATAACAAAGTTGTTTAGTGTTGCCATCCTCCAGTTATCAGGCTAGGGACTGGCACCAACTAAACAAAAATGACGATTGAAAGTATTATGTCGGTAAGCAACGAGACAGATGTTTTCTACCAGACCGAAGATAAATCCACTTTTATTACAGTACTGATCACTGGATTGGATCCACAGTTTAACGGCAGCTTATGACTACATAGGCCGTGCCGCCGACAAAGATTATTTTGGCATAATTATTACAGCACATCGATCACTAGCGAAATTATCTAATATATTCATTGGGACAACATAATGTAAAGGTGTCTAAACCGAAGATTATATTAATTGCAATTTTGAGAGTTTAACGACATCTTGTGGCCCCATTTATTGTGTGTGTCCACAGTTTAACGGCAGCTTATGACAACATAGGCCGTGCCGCCGACAAAGATTAGTTTTGGCATATTACAGCTCATTATTATACAAAATACTGTAGTGATAAAGCGAAATTATGAATATATATATAGCATTTGAACAACATAATGTAAAGGTTTCTAAACCGAAGATTATATTAATTGCAATTTTGAGAGTTTAACGACATCTTGTGGCCCTTTCGATGGATCCAGAGTTTAACGGCAGCTTATGACAACATAGGCCGTTGCCGCCGACAAAGATTGTTTTTGGCATATTACAGCTCAGTGGCGGACTTACAGCTCTATGGAGGGGGGGGGCCCGTGGCGCAATGGATAACATCTGGCACAGAGACCGAGAGGTACCGAGTTCGAGCCCCCGTTGGGCGGATATGCTTTTAGGCTGCTATTAGCGCCGTTGTATTGCAGGCTGTTTGTTCTGTTAGTAGTTAAGATTGTTTCAATTGCATAACATGTAAATGTACAGCGCAGTGCGTTTGTCAGGCGCTTATTAAAGAAAGATATTATTATTATTATTATCTATCTAAGTCGATAGGCAAAGTTTGTATTGACAGTACTGTTCTGATCAGTCGAAAGGTGTCGTAAGCTAAAAAAATAATGAAATTTTATGTTTTTATAAAACTGGATGAACGTGATTTAAAGGTGTCTACGCATAGATTATTTATAGTAATTATTATTATTACCATAATATTCTTCGTTATTAATTTAAACTAACAAGTACGGCAGTACGCAGTAAGATTTACATGCACAGTAGTAGCAATGGATAACAAGTTTAACAAGAGTCGAATTTAACTGTATGGCAGCCATGCAAGGCGCCCATCTGTCCTACTAATCATTCTACCAACGCCATGTAGCGAATGGAAGGCTGAGTCAGCCTTAAGGGGTAGAAGGTTATCGATCTTGGTTCCACCTTGATGTTCTGCTCTTCGTGCTAGTGATGTCTTCATTTATCAAATCCCTTCCACATAACGACGACTAATGCTACTCACCGAACGGTTACTCGTGTCATTGATGTCAAACTTAATATGACTTGTTCAGAAAGTTGAACTTATTTCTGTCTAATGTCTTCATGTCTAAAGAGCCACAGAAAGAACAATTACCAACATTCATAGCATTGTCCACTGTTTCTATCCAGTGTTTAGCGCCACCTTTCGGCTACTACAGGACGTATTTTGTTGATTAACGACGCTGCGTCATAACGACGATAATTAACGTCGCCCTCCTTCTTTCCACCCTTCGTATTATATGGAAAGTAGAAACTCATGTCGCAGATTGCATGGTAGACTGTTGCAGAATGAGGGGTCGACCAATGCATGTATGTACGTCTTTATGTATATTATGTATATATAAAGGGCGACTCAAAAAAGTCCCACCGTACAAAATAAAATGTCTCCGAAACGAATTGAGATTTTTCTCCCAAAATTTCAGAATTTACTGTGGAAAGAGTTCTCAATAACAGCTGGATATTTCACTGCACAGTTTCATTGTTTCCTTGGGTTAAATTTTTTTATTTTAAAAATTACACATAAAATGGAATCAGATTTTATATAAGATTATGTAAACCCGATTTAAAGGTGTTTAAATTTTCAAGACAACCCATATGTTACGTAGGCCACTTGTAAGCTTAGTTTTAATAAACGAAAATTGATTGATTGATTGAATACCGAGCTAACCTATTTTAATTTCAATTAGTTTCTGTTGAAAGACGTTGCATCATATTGAATATGCTTAGTATCAATTCCTGCTTTTTCCAAGTGTTAAGCATTTTCTAAACTCCGTTTCTAGCAAGTCTTCATTGTCCATCGTCATTATTGCTGTTTAGCGACGCTTTGTCATAGCAAAGATTAGGGATGGCCAACCCGATGCCTGCGGGCCATTATGCGTCCGGCGGGCTGTTAATTGGCGGCCCGCACAACCCTCTGTAAATATTTTGTGTCTTATTTTACGTCTACTTAGCCCTAATACTGGGCCTACTACTGCAGTACTACATGACATTATATAAAACACTTAAAATTTACTGTTGTAAGTTCTAGTGTCCTAGTATTAAAGTTGTACCTGATTTTTATACTTCTTTAAAAAATATGAAATAAACATGTGTATTTCTGTCGAGGCTGTGAGGAGGACAAAACATTAGCGGCCCGCCCGCCGCTTGCTTACCAAAAATTGTAGCGATCCGTACGTCAAAAGGTTGGCCACCTCTTACAAAGATGACTATAGCGTCGCCATTTACCTTACTTCATACTTGGGACTGGCACTGTCTGAGTGCGAGCAGTGTCGGCTTTAAAATCTCCAACTTGCTTGTTTACTGTTTAACGACCACTGTGTGGTAACAAAGACCATTAGCGTCGCCCCCCTCCTTTATCCAGGCTTGGGACTGGCACTGACAGAAAGCGATCAGTGGCGGAATTTTTATTATTATAATATGGCTATTATAGCATCGGTTAACAACCTTTAAAAGGTGTCTAAAGATAGCGCTCTAACCAATCATCAACTATGTACTCTGTGCTTATAGCATTGTTGACAACGTTTTGAAGGTGACTTACATGTAAGATAGCGCTCACACCAATTGGCTGCCTTGTCCCACGGTAATTGTGACTGGAACCACAGACTTATATAGCGCCTCATCCAGAGGGTCTAAGGAGAGACTGATAATGAAAGGCGTTAGCGACTAGTGCTGTTGGGACAATATGCCTATAATTGCGATTACAATGCAGTTACAATCATTTGATATTGTTCAATAAAACCAACAATCAATTAAGATCAATAAGTTAATGAATAGTTCCGTATGCGAAGCAAAGTGTAATCAATTTCATCATCCAAGAGTTATTAAGAAATTGAACACCTTTATATTGCATATCTTGTTGGTATAAATGTTATTTCACTTCAATAATTAGTAGCAAAGATCATTAGAGTCGCCCTTTACATTTCGTCAGACTTGGGACTGGAACTGTCTGAGGACGAGCAGTGTCGGAGTTAAAATCGCCGACTGTTCCAATGACTATATAGTATCTGCTGAGAACATTTAAAAGGTGTCTAAAGATAGCGCTCGAATAGTTCCGTATGTGAAGCAAAGAGTCATCAATTTCAATATTCCAGAGTTATGAATAAATTGAACACCTTTATATTGCTTATTTTGCTGGTATATAAGTCATTTCACTTCAATTACCAGGTGACTGCTGTTGAATCTCGGTTTTGAAGCTATAGCGACGAAACTTAACTACACAGCAAAAATTAATCAAACCAACTGATGCTATATTTAGCACGCGAGATACTCATGGAGCCCACACAGGATCCATATTTCCACATGGGACCCGCATAACAGAGTCCATACGGGTGCTTTCTAATGCCCATGGATAAGCTGGCAGTGTGCATAATTAAACTCCGCCACTCCACTCCATGCCTTAGTGTCAGACAGTGCCAGTCCCAAGCCTGGATAAAGGAGAAGGGCGACGCTACTTATCTTTGCCATGACCCAGCGTCGTTAAACTCGAACTACTACTCTCACAACTAAGCAAACAATGAACTGCATTTGTGAGAACTGTTTAGAATAATTTCTGTCGACGTCAACGTCCTTGGTACTATAAGCTGTCGATAGAATCTGCATCCATCTGTTCATCCTCCAGTGTCATTATACTTACGGCCCCTGTGTGCTCCCATTCACGTCCAACTGTTAGTCACAGGGAGTCTCCCTACAACGTTCGTTTTCTCTTCCTGCATCCAACGCCTGCTAGGGCGATCGAAGTCAGAGCTTCGGAGAATTGTGTCTTCTCTTTGGATGTTTGGTTGCCACCGTATGTTGACATAGGCCACTTCGACAACAGCTTACCTGGTTCATCTCCTCCTCCTCCTCCCTCCTCCTACTCCTCCTCTTCCCCTTCTCCTCCTCCTTCTCCTCCTCCTCCGCCTTCTCGTCGTCTTCCTCCTCCTTCTCCTCCTCCTCCTCCTCCTTCTACTCCTCCTCTTCCTCTTTTCTTTTGTTCGATGGCTCTGACCAATTGTGCGCTAAACAGCGATGACCAGCGTCGCCCTCCTTCATTCTGATGAATTAAAGTCAGCTACTGCCTCAAACTTGTGAGTGCCACTACCACAGGTAGGGTAGCAGCGAAGCTTATGTTTGGTATTCTGAGCCTAGGCACATCCTATGGCTGTCAGGGCCGTTGACGTCGACCTTACTCTGGTGTGTTACTAACGATTGAACGAAAATGACAAACATATAGGGCGGTGATAATGCTATTTAAAGGTGTGCTGGTATAGCCTAATAATATAATTTATGTGGTATCAAGTTACAGATTCTAGAGCCGCTCACGTCGACCATACTCTGGTAGTTCCAGCTCAAAGCCTTGTTTTGGAGGAAGGACGTCAGCGGCATTTGCAGTCATTAGATGTTGATAACTCGGCCACTGCTTAACCTTTGGCAGTGCCAGTCCCAAGCCTGGATGAAGAAAGAGGATGACGCTAATGATCTTTGTTATCACAGTGTCGTTAAACTAAATCTAGTATCGCTAGCTCATGGAAAGGTGATTTAAAGTAAATTTGATGTCAACGGCCATGGCAGCCACAAGATGACGTTAAACACTGGAAACTAATACTAAGTTTAGTCTATGATTAGACACCTTTAAATTGCTTATTCAAGCTATATATATAAAGTCGCAATTCTCATTTACATGTTTGTGCCTGTTGTGGCTAAGTGTAAAGTAAGCTCGATGTCAACGGTCTTGGCAGCCACAAGATGTCCTTTAAACACATTACTAACTAATCGGTGCATTCATCATTATAGCCGGAAAAGATGTCGCTAACAGTGGATATAAGCATTTGGATTAAATAGTCAGGAATTCGATTTCAGCTGGAAACTCTCATCAGATGTCGTTAAATAATCAAATTGGGTACGAATCTGTGCTTTGTTTAAACGTCAGACCATAACACTTATCTGCCTTATACATTTATGTATTGATATTGATAATTGATGTTTGCCCGTCCTAAGGCGGTTGAAAAGGATTCATAAATCATTCCGCTGGTCGCAAACTCGCGGGTTGCTTGTTGCACAACGCCGCAATAGACTCACGCGAACTTTGATTACGCGGAAATTTTAATCAACGGGACGGTTTAAAAACAACGCAGCGCCACCTACTGAAATGAAATGAGTCAACATCTATAATGGGAGACCATTTCTTAACGCGTGGTAGTGCCATAGTAGCGCCACCTACTGATATTTCCAGTTTATTACGAACTGCTATAGCGAATTGGATTTGAGCAGCGACACCTACCGAAACGAAAATTGTATGTGTGTAATTTGCGCAACATTTCTGTTCGTTTATATTTTTAATATTCGTCGTTTTGGTTACGGAACTGTGCATAGATATCTCTAAATCCTTTCTCGCAAAGCTAAAATATTGTAAAGATCGTATATTTGATATGTCCGTACAATTCACGCTGCTCTAGTAGCCACAAGGTGTCGCTAAAAATGTTTTAATGAAAATAATTTCTGTCGACGTCAACGGTCTTTGTTGCCATAAGACGTCATTAAACTTTGAATCCATCCATCCAACATCCGGTTGCTTAATAGCACTGATTTTTCTTTTGATGGCAAACTCAGCCGACGATGCGACGTCAAGCTGTTTCGTCCTTAGCCATCCTCCGTACTGTATAAAGGGAACTCCGCCACTGTTCGCTTTCTGACAGTGCCAGTCACAAGCCTGGATAAAGGAGGAGGGCGACGCTAATGGTTTATGTTACTACACAGTGTCGTTAAACAGAAATACCTTCCTACCTACTGTATAAAGGAGGAATTTCAGGGTTGTCACCTCAATCTACAAGACTCAGTTCCAACTTTCCAAGTAGTTCAACGTCGGTCGAGTTGTCTTTTCCAGCCCTTCGTTGGCTATTGTGGTCCACTTGGGTCTCCGAAAGTTCTTGTCTTTCGGAGTCCGTTTCACATTCTGGGAAAACACAGTCTGCATTTCTGAACTGTGTCGGAGATTGACAATGTTGCCTTTTTTCTGATCGCTGTGGTACTGATACAGTCTAAGTAGGGTTCTTATGCACAACACGTGGAAGGTTTCTTGCATTAGAGATTATCTCTGGTCGTCCAATAATCTCGCAACACATACAAATTACAGATATTCCTCCAATTCTCTGCCTTTAAGGAAGGTTCGTACGTCCAATGTCGCCATTCGTCTCGTTGTTCAGACCTCTCTATCAACCTCTTGTAACCATCCTTCAACGGCAAATCCAATAGCATCGTTCGAGGTCTAGCTCTTATCTAATCTCCTTACATTCGACTTTAGTTCTTTGGAGATAATCTCTCCTCAGTTGAGTCCCAACTGAGCTAAATCATTGAACGACATATGCTCAGTTGCAAGGATCGTCTGATAGCGAATCGGCGTTTGTTCTTCTGCTAACTGGATCCACATTGGTATTGTTTAGTTGACAATATACGTAAATGTTTCCACACCATAAATTATAATCATCTGCATCTGCTGAAAGAACCTGACCAGAGGGCTGTAAGAAGTGTTAGATTCATGTAAAGATTATTATTATTACTCCACAGTTTTACGTCGTCTTATGACATCAAAGGCCGTTGACGACAATAATATACAGAAAACACACAATTCAATAATTACAAGAACCTTAGAGCATCCGAACAACACTATTCAAGGTGTCGAAACGGAGCTTTACAATATTATTTCACTAATATTCAAATATAAAGTAGTTCATCTCATTGTCTATGATTTCCATATCCTAACAAAGAGAATTTATGCAAATTAAACAATATTATTATACAGCAATTGTTCCATAAAAGACATTTACGAAGTACTCTTTCAAACATTTCATGTATCTAATACACTATAATTAAAATGTCATTAGCCAACAAAGCATACATGCAATATCATTGTTTAAAGTTTAGCTTCAATAGATTCAAATTATAATCATAGAACTCCCACTGCAACACAGTAATGCAGTATTATGCATCATAGTAGCTACTCTTATACAGCAATAAAACCAAACCATATGTAATATTGAAGAAAGAAAAACAAAATTGAATAATACTAATTTGGCAATATAGATATTCATTAACCAATTATTAATATTTATAATTTTCCTACATCACAACTTTATTACAAAATAATGTTATATGACATAACATATTTAGAAATTAACAATTGAAAAGATGTTATCTATGGGTGCTTCAGTAACCAAAATGTACATACACAACCGAAATTGAAGTATCCACTTACAACTTGTGTATCACAGTAACGCATTATTTACTTCAAAATTATAAAAATGTATCAATAAAAGACTAATTAAGTATTTATAATTATAACTAAGAAATAAAACTATTCAATGAAACAAACTTAAAATATCCAATTACAAAATTTTACCTTTATTGATTATCTTAACTAACCTATAGACTTCATTCTGAAATAAATTTACCGTCAAAAGGGTTTTAATGGAAATTTCGTGTTTATATAATTGACATTTATTTCTAAGTAGCTCTGAAATATCTTCTTTTACACAGTCAAGCAAGAGGTGATGAATTGTCTCCTTGACCTGACATGTATCACATAAACCGTTAGAATGCCTTTTTATAACGAATAGTCTTTGATTAGTATTGGCCATTCCTAGACGTAATCTAGAAATTTGGACTTCCTTATGCCTATAAGGTTCGAAATATTTTATATCTGTACTAACAATTGGACAAATAGATTTATAAAAATGACCTATATTATCATTACTATATTCTAGTTGCCATTTATTTACTATATAAAGTTTTATCAAAGTAAACATTTCCTGAAGTTCAAGATAATTAGTAGAATTTATATGATCAATAGTTAGACCTTCTTTAGCCAAAGTATCTGCTCTATCATTGCCTGACAGATCAATGTGACTTGGGATCCAAATAAATCTTATTTGATTAGAATTTAGTTTGCTTATATGATATAATAAAACATTTAATAAAGTAGGTCTAGACTGACAGCAAGACCTCTTAATTGATGTAAGAGCACTCAATGAATCAGAGAAAATCGCAAACTTACAATTATTATAACATTCACTGTTTAATATCCATAGAACAGTTTCAATAATTGCAGTTAATTCAGCTGCATAAACACTAGAATTATTACACAATCTAAATTTCTTATCTACATTTAAACTCGGTACCGTGAAAGCAGCAGCAACAACATCATCTACTTTTGACCCATCAGTGTATATTATATGTATAAAAGAATCATATCTAGAAATTAATTCTAAAGCATATTGTTTTAGAATTTCAGGATTATCAGCTTTCTTATTAACACCTTTCTTCAATGTCAAATCAACTTCTATTTCTTTATTACACCAAGGAGGGACAGAAGGGAAGGAAGGGCCAATAAATGATGTATCAAGTGAAGAGAAGAATTCAGAGGTACGAGTATAGATTGAATGTTCCCTGTTATTATATGTCCTAAAAACATTTGTCCAGTGGTTTTCCATAACTCTAGTAATAGGGTGAAATTTACAACCCAAAATTTTAGCTCCAAATTTCATTGAATTTTGGAGTCGCCTTAAATGAAGTGGTAATTCTCCACATTCATTTTGAAGTGCTGATGCTGCAGTACCCTTTGGAACTCCACAACATAATCTAAGAGCCTCCGTTTGAATACATGTTAGTTTATCCAAGTAAGACTTGCAGGCTGAAGAATATGCAACATCACCATAATCAAAAATAGACCTGATTAATGCTCTATATATGGTTAGGAGTGTTTTTTACAGGCTCCCCAACCATAACCACTTATGGCTCTTAAAAGGTTTAACCTCTTTTTACATTTTTCAACAATATAATCAATGTGTGGTTTCCAACTCATTTTACTATCAAATATTACACCCAAGAATTTTACTTTATTTTCTATCTTAATATGCTTTTCATCAACCTTTATAGTAATCCTTGATAATTTATTTTTCTTTGAAAAGAGGATTCCAGTCGTTTTATTCAAAGATATTCTAAAACCATTTTTATTGCACCAATTTTGTATTAAATTGATCGATAATTGAATTTTATTTTCTAAGGTTTTAATATTTCTATGTCCTAAGTAAATAGCACTATCATCGGCAAAAAGGGACATTTCTACACCATCCACACCTGTGGGAATATCATTTATCATTATTAAGAATAAAAGAGGAGAAATTATTGAACCTTGAGGAGTACCGTTCTGTTGTACAAATTTATCAGAAAGTTCTGCTCCAACCTTGACTTGAAAAGTTCTATCAGAAAGAAAATTTTCAACCCATTTAAATATATTGCCCATTATTCCGAATTCTTTAAATTTCTTTAAAAGGATAGGGACATGCAACATATCATATGCTCTTTCAAAGTCGATAAAAATGGCTAAAACATGTTCTTTATTTTTAAATTTTTTAAGAATAGTATCCTGAAGTTTAAGAATTTGATCATGTGTACTTTTATATTTTCGAAAGCCAGATTGATTTTTTGAAAAAAGGTTATTTGTTTCCAAAAACCACTGAAGACGTTTAGATATCATTGTTTCCATTACTTTGCATATGGTAGGGGTCAAAGATATAGGTCGATAAGATTCTGGGTTTGATGCTTCCTTATTAGGTTTTAATAAGGGTAGAATTATGGCATGATGCCAATCAGTAGGCAATTTCCCTTCCTCCCAGATTTCATTATAAAAGAATAATAAAATTTAATAAAATGTAAAGATAAAATTTAATAAAATGTAAAGATTAAACGAAAATAACTTTTATATCGCATTAGGAAACTATAATTTAAAGGTATTTAAGAGATAGTTTATCATTGTAATTGATTGAGTGTCTAGCGACATCTTACGGTTTCTAGAACTGCTGCGGTTAAGATTCATTGAAACTTATATGCATTTATCACTGATTGAAGTGGAGATAAACGAGATTTCGGAGGATCGCAAAGTAGCGAGTTACAGTATTCAACACGTGAACAGATTGAAGCATGGACCATCGAAATAAAAATGAAGGAAGACAGAGAACGCCTTAAGATCAGCCACAGATGCTTGTTTAGAAATATGGAGTTAGCGACTTAACTTTCTTAGCCTAAAGTTGCTCAGGTGTGTAACATTTTTGAAACTAAGTTTCATTAGCCAGCAAACTATAGGGGCCTACATAAGTGAATAGGGCTTACTTGAAACACATTCAAACAGAAATTTTCCAATCAAAATGTATGCACTGTATTCGGAATACAGACAGCTCTAATTAACAAGGGATTTAAATCGTGAATTTTGGTGATTGTACAAGGCAAGGATAGCCAATCTATGGTGACCAATCCTACTACTAGAACGAAACGACTGAGGAGACAATTATAGTAGGTTCCTAATGTTTAGAACGCAACAAATGTTGTATTCAATGCAGGCAGTTTTAGCCTATTATTATCTGTGATTTGAAACATAATATTAAAAAATTTCTTTTATTGGAGACTTATTATTCCGTGTCAAACGATCTGCTGTTGGTTGTTAGTATGAAGTATTGTTCGGAATGCTTGCTTGCTTGCTTGACTGATTGATTGATTGATTGATTGATTGATTGATTGATTGATTGATTGATTGATTGACGACTCCTTGTGGTGCGCGACAGTCTATAGCGTGCTCAACGGTTCAAATCCCTGCAAAGGCAGAAAATATTTTTTTCGAAACATCTGCTCCACCTTCGTCCCGTAGTGAACAACTACACTTACGATGTATGTTGAGCGGGAAGATGAAGGAACGGCGAGGGAGAGGACTGTCTCATATGCCGAGGCTAAGAAATGAAGTCGGTGACACATCATACCAATAACTGCCTCTCAGTCTAGCCTAAGGGAGTGCTCTTCTCTTCCTTTATGGCCTCAAACGGCCGATTAAGTCGATAGGAAAGAATTTCGCAGTTCTCATTGGGATGATAAGCACAAAGACCATTAGCGTCGTCCTCCTCCTTTACCCAGGCTTGGGACTGGCACTGTCAGAAAGCGAACAGTGGCGGAGTTACGCGCTGAATTTTTATTTATACCAACGTTTAACGTCGTCTTATGACATCAAAGGCCGTTGACGACAATACAGGAAAGATACAATTCAATTATTACAAGAAACTTATAGCATCCGAATGACACCATCAAATGTGTCAAACAGAGCTTTACAATTTCACTATATTCAATATTTTTGTAACATAAGGTAGTTCATCTTATTCTGTCTATGATTTCTATATTCTGACAAAAGATTCCATGCAAATTAAGCAATGTTATGTAACTATGCAGCAATTGATCCATATAAAAAATTTATTAAGTACTCTTTTAAACTGTTCATGTATCTAACATACTATACATGTAATACAAGTTCATTCAATAACATAGCATACATGTATTATAATTGTTTAAAGTATAGTTTCAATACATTAAAATTATAATCACAGATCTCTTATTATAACACATTACTGAATATTATGCAACATAGTAGCTATTGTAATACAGTAACCAAACCAAATCATATCTTATATTGAGGAACCAAAGTTGAATAACAATAATATGGTAATAACAGAAATTCATTTACCAATAGGTAATATTTAAAATTTTCTCATATCAGATCTTGTTATTTTGACATAACATATTCAAAAATCAACAGTTGATAAGAAGTAGTTTATGAATATTTCAATAATCTGCATTGCAACACAGTACTGCAGTATTATGCAACATAATATCTACTGTGATATAATAACGAAACCACACCATATGTAATATGTATTACTGAAAAACCAAAGTTGAATAATAATAATATGGTAACCAGCATTGCAACCAACATTGCAACAAAGTACATACATGTAATTGCATAATAACAATGTATTAGTAAAAGAGTAATTAAATATTTACAGATTTGAGTAAGATATAAAACTATTTGCATTAAAAAAACACACACACTAAAACATCCATTTACAAAATTTTACCTTTATTAATTATTTTAACTCATTAATAGAATTTATGTGATCAATTGTAAGAGCCTCTTTAGCCAAACTATCTGATCTATCATTGCCTGCCACATCAAAGTGACTTGGGATCCAAATGAATCTTATTTGGTTAGAATTTAATTTGCTAATGTGATATAGTAAATCGTTTAATAAAGTAGGTCTAGATTGACAGTAAGACCTCTTTATTGATGTAAGAACACTCAATGAATCAGAGAAAATCGCAAACTTACATTTATTATAACATTCACTATTTAATATCCATAGAACAGTTTCAATAATTGCAGTTACGCGCTGAACAAGAGTGAACATAATATATATAGCATTAGAAAACTCAGATTTAAAGGTGTCTAATTTGAGTTTATCATTTTACTGTGTTTGAATGTTTGGCGATAGCATACTGCTTCCAGGATCGTGGCAGTTACTCTGTATTAAAAGAAAGTGTCTAGTGAATACCGTCGAAAGCAAGTTCTCAAAAACGTCAATACGAGACGAATAGTAAATTGAGAACAATATTAATATTATAAATGAGCGTTTAACGACATCTTGTGGCTACCAAGACCGCGACGTTATAATACATTTTTTTAAATAAAATGCGAAACGGGTGCATAGGTCTTACGACTCCACCACTGCACGTTATGTGGTGGGCCAGTCCCAATACTGGAAACAAGTGGAGGGCGACGCTAATCATAATATTATTTGCAGTAAAACACAGTAAAATCGATATAAAGTTAAATTGGAAAACTGCACCGCTGCCGGGTTCTGGTGAGGCCAGTCCGAAGACTATTTAAAGGAGGAGGGCGACACTAATCTTTATTATGGCGCAGCGTCGTTAAACAGTAGCTAATTAACCGTTTAATATAATGGCTTAGTTAACGATTTAACTGGATGCATTATGCGCCTTGACGTGGCCTCTTTCGTTCTCGTGTTTAGACCAGAAGACGGGAGAATTGTAACAAATAAATTGCATGCAATTCTCCGAAGAGACCTCAACTCCCATGGACAATAAATGCCCCTGAAAATAACGAATTTGAAGCCAGGCTGAACAACGGGGCGAGTTATGCACAACGGACAAAGAAAAATGTAGCCCTACATGATTCTCGAAGGTAAGACACAGGTTTTCTAGTTGGTTAACCAGTTCGCAGCATAAATATGCCGCAGACCCAAGATGGTTTAGCTTCCAAAGTATGTATGCCATACTGTCAATTGTGAGGTCGTGAGTTCAAATTCCTGACAAGGCAGACATTTGTTTTTATGGATTTATGCTCCACTTTCGTCTCCTAAACGACGACGAACACTGACAATTTTGTCAGTGGGAAGATAAGACGGCGGAGGAGAGGACAGGGGCTAAGACAATGAAGTCACGCTTCATACGGTCATACATAATGGCTGCCTCTCAGGATAGTCTAACGAATTGCTTTTCTTCTTCTATGGCCGTTGACGTCGATATGACAAAATTTCACAGTTTTCAAAGAGTGAGAATCTCCAATCAAAAATTCAGTGAAAATGACGCTTATATAACATAGAACACCTATGATTCAAAGGTGTCTGAACATAGTTTTTCATTGTTCTCGTTGGAGTGTTTAGCGACATCTGGCGGTTCCTAGAACCGATGATGCCCTTGATGTTCCACACACCATACATGTAAATGCATAATTAACAAAGTATGGCATACTTTGCAAGATATAACTATAACTAACAAGCTATAACCTTCCGCTATAACTCGAGCAGTGATGTTATCTAGGGGACTACTGTTTCAGCTCGTTCTCTTAATTAAGACTTTTGTTTTTCGAGGGACCCTTCGCACTGGAAGTGCCTCTGATTAGGTTGTACTGTGAGAGGCGCTCTATAAATCCGTAAATAACTAGAATAGAATAGAATAAGAATACAGTATTTGGAATTTTAAGACATAGGTCGTGGACTGGTTAACAAACTAAGAAACCTGTATCTAACCTTCGAGAAGTCTTGTGCTGTGAAATTCGCACGCCATTTTTTCTCCACTGTGTCTGCCTCGACCCGTTGTTCAGCGTTGTCCACTATTTGTTATTTTCACAAGCGACGATCATCCCTTCCACCATTGGAGTTGAAGTCGCTTCAGAGAATAACCGCCCTATGATTAGCGTCACCCTCCTTCCGTATCAAGGTTTTGACTGGCACAAACAGAGTACGGGCAGTGACGGGGTCAAAAGGACTATGCACACGTTTCACACAGGATCTTTAAAAGTTTTATAAAATCGCGGTCTTGGTAGCCACAAGATGTCGTTAAACGTTACTTAGGCTATACTCTAACAATTAGGCTCTATTTAGGCGTTTTAAGTACGCTTTTCCCGACGGTATTCACTCGCAACTGTCTTTAATCCTTAGTGATTTAAATGAAAGACTGAGCCGACATTGACACAACCTGAGAGCATCCTCAACGGTCCTGGTTCAGATGTCGTTAAACACTAAATTAGATTGCAAATAACATGAACGTTAGCCTATGTTTAGACACCTTTAAATCGTAACTGTCGAAGATATATGTGTTTGTCATTTTCGCTTTTAAATATGTCATTGAATTGTTAATAACGGTTATTAAATGTCGAAGTCAACAGCCGTAAGATGTCGTTACACACTGGAAACCATTACAGTACTGATACTCTGCTTGTATATAGACGCCTTTAAATTATTTCCCACAACGCCATAAAATATGTAAATATCGATTAATTGACGATAAATCAGTGCTAAGACACTAAACAATGGATGTAAACAGAAAGTGGTGAGTGGTTACTCAATGAAAGGCCTTTTGGATGGAACTTTAAGAAATTTTTAAATTAGACTTTCAACGCTGAAAATACTGTAGCTATTATTCTTCTGTTGGTGGCAAACCCATCCGAGCGTTGCCATGTCGTTTTCATCATCACCTATCCTCCATACTACATAAAGGAGGAATTTAAGAGCATGGGCGCCCGCAGGATTTTTTGCAGGGGGGGTCAGTCACGGCCGAGAGAGTTAGTTGCGTTATAATATGTCATTAAAACTAAACTCACATAATTACATTGTCTTAACAATACCTATTAAGTCTTAACAGTGCTTTTTTCAGCCGGAGTGGTCCGGAACGGCGTTCCGGAACCTTTTTCAGCTATTACAAAATAATATATTTCATTAAAAATTTTAATACAAAATTATTTTAAATTATTTAGATACGTTAATTTCATTTAAGTGCTTTCAATGTTTTATTGAGATTGACACATATGAAATAGAAATTTTAGCACATGTCTCTATACTTGTTCTGAATTTGCTGGAAAAAAGCACTGAGTCTTACTAATTATAGCCTAGTCTTTTAAAATCAGACGCAACAATCATTCAGAAGTAAGTGAGTAAGTAAGCATACTCTTTATTTATCCAACTACATGACCGCACTTTGGTTTACATGAAATTAACTATTATAAACAGGCACGTAGCGAGACTTCAATTCAAGAGGAGGCAATTTCACAGACCATTGGCAAAATCCTGGTTATTGGGGTCATTGGTCAATAGAAGTTTCAGTATATTAAAAATGCAAGAGGAGGCAACTGCCTCCTCGTGCCTCAGTGTAGCTACGCCTATAATTATAAAGTATTCTAGTTAAAAACGTTTTTCTCATTTAGTTCTCAACCTGTGGGACAATTCGGTCATGCGGTCTTGGATGCAAGGAATAGGGAATGTCATTACAGGAGGGAGCAGTGGGTTTATCAGAACGTTCAGACGACTTCTTTTGTGACTTAGCAGGCTTCACGGTCCAAAGGGCACTTGGAGTTTGCTGCAGCTTACGCTTATTCTTGTTATCCATATTAATATGCCATGGCTAAAACAAATGAAGTCGTTAATACTTCATACCCATGGCTGCTTCTGGGCTGGCTTAAGGGACTGCTCTTCGCTTCTTCAATAATTAATCAGATAATCCAACAGTTGTTTACAGTTCTTCCAGAGATAATCCAACAGAATGGATGTAAACGACACAGTAAAGTCTAACCTATTGTTCTACACAGCACCAGCGAAGAAAAAAAATTAAGGATAACCTTGACACAAAAATCTTCTTCCATAAGTTATCCAAAAGAAGAGAAACACGCTCAATTCTAGCATACTTTTTAACTGAATACAAAATCTTCAGATACAGACTCAGAATCCATGAGAGAAACGTAACTGATACAGTGCTTGAGGAATGCAGGGACCTGTTGGGGTAAGCTAATGCCGGTGTGGGGAAATTTTTGACCTCGGGCCGACCTCTTCATCCAGAGATTATCCAGAGGTCCCAGTCGGCTTGGCTTTGTCAATATGCGTGACCAAGGTGACAAGGTCAACCTCTGAGTCGAAGTGTTCCACCACTGATGTCGGTACATTAGTCCGAGATAACATGTGTCTTTGATAACATACATGATACATAAATAATGGGGAAGCCAGTTGAACGTAGACCTAGCCGGGGATACCGAATGACCTAGCGCTAGCGGACTGAATTGCGATGACTGATGAGCATTGTTTATTGGGGTTAAGTAGAGAACTAAATCTCGGCCATGCCAGGGCCGTTCTGACAGGCTAGTTGTAGCCCACGATGACGGCCGAGTCTGTTTTAATGGGTACCAGAACACCACCAGGAGGGGCACAGCCTTGGCTGATTTAGCCATAGGCCTGGAAGCCAACCGCCCTCCCCTGTGCTAAATCAGCAGGCCTGGAAGCCAACCGCCACCAGGCCTCTGGCACGGGGGAGGGCGGTTGGCTTCCAGGCCTATGGCTAAATCAGCCACTGAATATTAGTATAGTAACTTATTAGTAAGCTTAAGCAGTATGAAATTAAAGCTAGTATTTACTAAGTATTTTGAACAGAATCTTGTGACATATTTTAAGCTTCATTTGCATGATTAAACCTGTCGGATTTTTATTTTATCATGATTTCCAGGGGGGGTCACGCGACCCCCCTTGACCTATGCTGCGGGCGCCCATGTTTAAGAGCTATCACGACTCATTTCCTCTTCAATTCTAACACCATCCACTGTATCCGTCTGTCTGCCTGACCCTTTGGATCTTGACATGGAACCGATTTTACACCCCCGCCCACCGATTTCTGTTTTGAGTGGGAATTGTTTATTTAGTTGCTGTTTAACGACACTGTGTCATAACAAAGATGATTAGCGTCGCCCTCCTCCTTTCGTCAGGTTTGGGCCTGGCACTGCCACAGTACCCCTACTGGTAGCGATGGAGTACGGTGCATTGAACACTGTTTGCGACTTGCGACGACCACAATAACATGGTTCTAGTGACGATCAAATGAAAACTACCGATTTATACCGTATATAACAAACAATTTTAAGGTGTCTGGAGGAAGATTTTATAATGCGGAAATTCCTAGTGATTATATTTAGCCACATCTTGTGGCTGCGAGGTTCTTTGATATCGAACTTCACCTGACTTTCGAAGTTACTTTTTCTTCTTAGTGTAGTTGTTCACATGGGTCAGATGATTCGTTACTTATAACCTCTCATTTTATTATTATTATCTTATTATTTCGACTATCTCAAGGCTCGCAAATGGCTTTAACTTGTCTCCCGGATCAAAATTAATTAATATAAAGGAGTCCGAAACAAACATTTTGATAAGATATTCACATCACTTGTCTTGATAGCTGCTGTTTCAGGATTTCCAAACCATCCATTTGATTTCTTTTGGTGAGGCCGTTGAGTTGCCTCCTCAAAATTGCTGTTGCTGAATTTGCAAACTACACAAAGTGGGGCTTGGTAAACAAAAATAACTAAACCACAAATTAACATCAAACAAGAGGACAGAACAATCAATGAACTATTCGTGTATTCAACAGCGAATAAAATCCTCACAAGAATTAGTGACACTTAGAAAACCACGATTGTTTGCCTCTCGTAAATTTTGGTTGGGTGAACGTCAGCAGTAACAATGAGTAATTTACTACATCTTTTGGCTGCGTTGCTTTGAAAGTGCAGATATTGAACGCGTGACCTCTCGATTACGGTTACAGTCGTAACCGTAAACTCCAAACTTCTAAAGCGCCACTCAAACGCCAAACGCAGGGCATCAGCTTATTCACGAGCGCTGCCTCAAGTCCAGACGGGTTTATAAAGGGCAGGCCAAGGAGGTCCGAGTCCCGTTCATGAATTCAGCCAAAACGAGACAATTAATGCACTTGTTACGTAACTTGCATTTGTGCAGACAGTAGACAGCTCTGCAAGACATGCCAGGAGGAGGCTTTTGTCGCTATATAAATAATCGTTATTACAACCGAGAGGTTATAGGTGCAAATACCTGCTAAAGCAGAAATTTGGTTCGAGATTTCAGCTAAAGCGAACTCGGCTACACAACACCATAACCAATAATTATTAGGCTGCAGCGACAACACTGACGATGCTTCTTTGTCAGTGAGAAGATGATACGGCGAGGGAGAGAATGGCCACCCGCCACCATATGCCGAGGCTGAGATAATGAAGCTGCCAACACTTCATACACATGTCTGCCTTATAGACTAGCTTAACGGACTGCTCTTCTCTTCTTCTATGGCCTCAAAGGCCGTTAACATCGATAATAATAATAATTAATTTCGAAGATTTTCTCGGCATGACTTACTGGCAACTCTCATCTAGAAATTGAAGGAAAACTACGATTATATAACTTTTAAAAATAATGATTTAAAGGTATTTAAAACTGCTTTAGACGCATAATATTATTTAAATGTATTTAACGAGAGTTTATCATTGTGCACGTCTAATAGTTTCTAGAACTGCTGCCGTTATCATTCAGGATTTCTTTGAATCTAAGCACATCATAAATGCACAATATTCGAAGTACGGCATACGTTACAAGCTCAAGTATCTGGGGGTCTAAAACATACTCTTTGTGGGGCGCGGTGGTGTAGGGGTATGTTCGGTGCCTTGCAGCCGGAGGGTTGCGTGTTCGAATCCACCATACATACATATTATGTTGTCGACTGTTTAAACGACAAGAGAACCTCAACGCTCAAGGTTCGGGAAATCTTGTAAGTTAAATTCGCACGCACGTTTCTTTATACGTTGTGTTTGCCCCGCTCCGTGGCACAGCCTCGTCTCCTATTTGTTATTTTCAGAGGCATCAATCCTCCCTTCCACCCTGGGAGTTGAAGTCGCTTCGGAGAATTACCGCTATATGCAACGTATTAGTTACAATACTACCGCATCGTGGTCTAAAGCTGAAAATTGAAGAGCCCATTGCCACGTCAAGGCGCATAAAATAATTTATAGCTAATTATGCGATGAATAAAGTTACTGTTTAAAAATTATGTAATTTCGAGGTGCATTCACATAATGCACAACTAAAATTTAATATACCATTTTGTTCAGAAATGAATGCTGAATCCACGACTGTATTACAAGATATGATATGTGAAACCAAACACGAAATCTATCCACCCTCCTTGGTAGTCCGTGTCACAAAAAACCTTGGTAGCCTGAGGGTTAAAAAGTCATAAAACAGATATCAAGCTCCGAGAAAACATTGGAGACCAGAGTACTATATTTTCCTCTTTCTGGTAGCAATATTTTAGAAACCGCTTAATTACACCTCTTCTTTATTCTAACTCTTCCATCGCTACTCCGCTTCCATCAATTTTCTATCAGGTGTATTAGTCACATAAAAGACGTACGGATTGACCCGATAAGACCCTGGGTCGACAGAACATCACTTGTGGGTCGACAAGACACAACCCTTCGATCAGATGAGACCTCTATCGTGGAAACGGTTTAGTGACAGTTCATACCGCGACATTTAATACCGCGACAGTTAACACCGGACAAATAATCCCGATCACACTTAATCCCGATGACGTTTAATCCCTACGACATTTAATCACGCGAAATTTCGTACCGCGACACTTAGTGCCAAAACACTGAAAAATGAAGTTTGTAAAAGCAATCACAATGACAGTTTGAATTTGTTAAATTATATAAAAGCAATCACAGTAGAAGAATGAAGTTTGTAAAAGCAATCACAATGACAGTTTGAATTTGTTAAATTATATAAAAGCAATCACAGTAGAAGTTTCAATCAGGACAATTTAGTAAAAACAATTGAGCATGCACTATTTATGCTCTGATCGTTACGAGTTAGAAAGATGAGACATGGCCCGAAGGAACAGCAGGATTTCTGTTTTCCCGTATGACGCTACCGCTGCTTCGACTCGTTTCTGCAGTCTAGCATACATCTTTCTTGGGGATGAACCACACCGCTCGCCGCTTGTAGTAGCAAGGCTTTCTGCTTGTGAATGTCTTGCTTGATGCCGTTGAGGAACGTCCACATCGTCGGGTGATGACAGTGAAAGAGCGATTGTAGCCCATGAAAAAATATGGTGGGGACAACAGAAAATGTCCCGTCGGCAAACCATACGTCGGCTCTCGCCAAACCATCCAACAGAACGTCGGTTCCAAGAATAATCACTCTTTTATCCCCGGACCCTGAATCGAAGAGAAGGAGTTCTCTAAAAACCTCCGGTATGTCGAAATTATGATCAGTAGGCAGGGGGGAGAGGGGCTCCTCCGTTGTTGTTGGTAGTCCGTTTCAGTCGATTTTCTATGACAAAAGTCGTACAAGGTGAGGCGCATGAGGCGCACATGTTCAATCGTAGTACGTGTATTATGTCGGGCCGTGGGACTAATTGTCGTGGTATGAAATGTCTTCGGTATTAATTGCCGTGGTATCAAGTGTCATTGGGATTAATTGTCTGCGGGACTAAGTGTCCGGTATTAAGTGTCGCGGTATTAAGTGTCACGGTATTAACTGTCCTGCTACCGTGGAAACAAGACCTTTGGGTTGATCCAAACAATTCCATAGGTAAACCCGTCAAGACCCCTTGATCGACAAAACAAGACTTGTAGGTCGATCGGAGAAGAACCATGCTTCGCAGCGAGAAGAACCCCTTGATAAACAGAACATGACCCGTGGGTTGATCCGACAAGACCCGTGGGTCGACCAAAGAAGCTTTGTACGTAGACTCAGCACGACCACGGCTCAACTGATTTCGACCCGCGTCTCGCCCCCAATGGACTTGACCCAGCACTCAACTTTGGTCGACCCGACCTCCCTCACAAAGCGCACTAGTCACGAACGAAAAAGATTTGTGAGATCGACGGCGAAAAGCGTCATACGCCGCCTAGCAACGGTCATCGATGGCAACTATTGTCAACAATCAAGGCTTTCCCAATCATAATGGACATCTGTTGACTTTAGATACATATTGCGGCAACAAAGGCCGTTTAATTAGATGGAAAATGACTTTTGGCAGTTAGGTTTTATTTATTCCAACGTTTAACGTCGTCTTATAACAAAAAACTTATCAGTATACACCGTGAGGCATTAAAAAGGAAGCTCCTGGAAAAATCGTTATAACTTATTCAATAATTGATCAAAACAAGGCAATTTACGCAAAGACATCTATCGTTAAAATCAATAATTATTCACAGTTGCTTCTCCTAGCAATACTCAAAATGAACGTCTGTATGTAGCAGTTGGAACTGGAAAGAGAGATATTGCAGACGACCGCCTTTTACGCACAAGTTCGACGTTTAGCAAATCCTTGATGGTGTCAGTCGGTGTTTCTTCTCTGGGGCGCACGTCAATTCACTTTGTTGAACCGGGGGTAAAATCAACGGCCAATACTACAGAGATGTTTTACTCATGGAAGACCTTCTACATGAAATTCGAGAATTCTCTGAATTTTACATTTTCCAGCCAGATGGTGCTCCAGCGCACAGAGCACAGCGCTCGAGAAACGTTTGCACTTCTGACGAATGAAACTCCTGACTTCGTAATTCCTTCACTATGGCCCCCTAACAGCCCATATCTGAGTCCGTAGATTATAAAATATGGGGATGCATGCTGGAAATGGTGTACAAAACAAAGGTCCGTGATGTTGAAGATCTTCGTAAGCGAATCATGCAAGCTTGGAACGATCTTGACCAACGAAAAATTGACTCGGCGATGCGTGAATGGCGCAAGCGACTTCGCGCATGCGTAGAAGCTGAAGGCGGACAGTTTGAGTACAAACTGTACATTTTTAACCTTGCCTGCTATTTAGCTATAAATTTCATGAATTTCATTGACATTGTTTTAATAATGTTAAAATAATAACGACTTTGTTGGGGCTTCCTTTTTTATGCCTCACGGTGTAGTTACGTGCAGTTTCCACTAAATACCAAGCGCGCGTGTTAAATATATGGCACAGTGTTTAACTGTTTTTAAGGTGTCTTATGTAAACGGCTATTTTAAAGTTAACACGCGTAGTTAGTGTTCAGCCATCGTATACGTAAACCGCAAATTTTAAAGCACTCCTTAAAAGCTAAGCGCAGACAGCAACTTATTTAACAGCGCTGAGTCTAGTCAGTGGGGTTGTCCACAGATAATAATAATAATAATATCTTTTCTTTAATTTAGCGCCTGACAAACGCACTGCGCTGTACATTTACATGTTATGCAATTGAAACAATCTTAACTAGTTAACTACTAACAGAACAGACAGCCTGTAATACATATCAACTGGAGACCAAGTTGTTACGAAAACCAGATGTGGCGGAGCGACATGTATTGGTATCCACAACCGTATGGATCCGAAGTTTACAATTAAACACACTAAAGCTGATTTTAACTTTGGAATGACACCACGTGAACATAAAAAAGAGCAAGTTGAACTAATGCCGTTAAAGGTGTCAAAAGATGTCGCTTATCAATATAGCTACGTGCAGTAACGTTAAAATTGAAGTTGACAGAAGACACCTTTACAACGATTTTAATAAATTCTATATAAATTAACACTCTCGTTCAAGCAGCGGCTGTAGTTCGAAAAGTTGTATGTTCACAAATATTAGGCTATTATTTCCTGTTCGACGTCAATGCATTGTTAAACAATGGAAACTGAGATTGATATTTCGCTTACTTAATCGTTGGCTAAAAGGCAAAAGTTAGGCCTGCACAAATTTCAAAAGTCTTATTGTCGACGTTTGTATTCTACCGGTATAATAAGGATGCGTATCGCATTGAGCGATTGGCTAGTCATAATACAGATTCGGTCAATATGGGGTCAAAACTAAGTCTATCCGAAATGGTTACCCATAGAATAACAGACTCTTTAAAACACTCTAATACTCGAGGTCTTCTAGGTCTACGCCTCGCAAGCATCAAAATATTCCAATCCATTTCAAAGCGTGTCCGTTAATTGATGTCGTAGATGGGCACAGTAGCTGATTGGTTAGCATGCTGTCTTTAGACACCCTTAAAACATTCTAAACTACTGGCATTTAAGCTTGGAGCGCGGATGTAAAATTAAGTTAACAAAAATTGAGCTGTAATATGCCAAAACTAATCTTTGCCGGCGGCAACGGCCAATGTTGTCATAAGCTGCCGTTAAACTGGGAAACCTAAAACTAAGTTTCATCTTTAGGCTTCATAAACCGCAACGAACAGAAAGAGCTGTTTAGAATAATTACAGGCGACGTCAAATACCTTGTTGCCGCAAGGTTTCATTAAACTCTCCATCAATCGGAAACCGTACCCAACTACGACATTAATAAACGGGCACGCATTGAAATGGATTGGAATAACTTGTGAATCAGACTGAATAACGTCTTTACGAGAATTTAAAGTCGATGTCAACGGTCATGACCGGCATAAGATGTCGTTAAACAATGAAAAATATAAGAAGCGCAATTTTTTAGACACCCTTTAAACGTTGTCAACTAATTCTAAATAAGTGTGGGGCACGATTGGCGAGATTAATACTTTCGTAGCGTTTCTCGTTTTTATTGAATGGCACACATTGCGAAATGTCGTCAACGGGACTTGATGCCATAAGAAGACGTTTAACCAGTGCATCTCCAAAGTCGTCATCATCCAACGCCTCTCCATAGGCAACATCGTCCAGCGCCTCTACATAGGCGACAGGATCCATTGCCTCTCCATAGGCGACAGGATCCAGCGCCTCTCCATAGGCGACAGAATCAATTGCCTCTCCATAGGCGACAGGATCCAGCGCCTCTCCATAGGCGACATCATCCAGCGCCTCTCCATAGGCGATATCATCCAGAGCCTCTCCATAGGCGACATCGTCCAGCGCCTCTCCATAGGCGACAGAGACCAAGCGCCTCTCCATAGGCGACAGAGACCAAGCGCCTCTTTATAGACGACAGAATCCAGCGCCTCTCCATAGGCGACATCATCCAGAGCCTCTCCATAGGCGACATCGTCCAGCGCCTCTCCATAGGCGACAGGATCCATCGAGTCTCCATAGGCGAAAGAATCCATCGCGTCTCCATAGGCGACAGGATCCAGCGCCTCTCCATAGGCGACATCATCCAGCGCCTCTCCATAGGCGACATCATCCAGCGCCTCTCCATAGGCGACATCATCCAGAGCCTCTCCATAGGCGACATCGTCCAGCGCCTCTCCATAGGCGACATCATCCAACGCCTCTCCCTAGGCGACAGAATCCATCGAGTCTCCATAGGCGACAGGATCCAGCGCCTCTCCATAGGCGACATCGTCCAGCGCCTCTCCATAGGCGACAGGATCCATCGAGTCTCCATAGGCGAAAGAATCCATCGAGTCTCCATAGGCGACAGGATCCAGCGCCTCTCCATAGGCGACAGAATCCAGCGCCTCTCCATAGGCGACATCATCCAGCGCCTCTCGAAAGGCGACATCATCCAGTGCTTCTCCATAGGCGACAGAATCCATCGAGTCTCAATAGGCGACAGGATCCAGCGCCTCTCCATAGGCGACAGGTTCCAGCGCCTATCCACAGGCGACAGGATCCAGCGCCTATCCATAGGCGACAGGTTCCAGCGCCTATCCATAGGCGACATCATCCAACGCCTTTCCATAGGCGACATCATCCAGAGCCTCTCCATAGGCGACAGAATCCGGCGCCTATCCATAGGCAACAGGATCCACCTCCTCACCATAGGCGACAGTATCCAGCGCCTTTCCATAGGCAACATCATTCAGCGACTCTCCAAAGGCGACAACATCCAGCGCCTATCCATAGGCGACGTCATCTAGCGCCTCTCCATAGGCAACAGGATCCGGCGCCTCTCTATAGGCGACATAATTCAACGCATACAGTGTCACTCTTGGATTAGAATATACTTTATTATATTTTAACACCACATACCGAACATACCCCTACACCACCGCGCCCCACAATATATATATCTCGGATGTTATTCCTTAACTCTTTCTAAGCCATTACTTTATATTATATTATGCAATGTTTTCTAGCTTCTCCATGAACAACCATTGAAGGGCGTTATGTCTGTTGTTAACACAATAAACGAATAATATTATACGATGATGATGATTATGCTTTGCCGTTTTTATATTCTTAAACGAGAGGTCACGTGACACTGTTTCGAGGGTGTCGTTTTCGTCGTAATGATTATCAACGTAAACAACAACGTTATCATATTTCTCTGGTCACTTCTTCCACCTGATAATGTTTTGTGGTGTTTAAAGTATAATAAAGTATATTCTTCATCAAGATTGACACTGTATGCGATTGGTTAGAGCGGTCGCCTAAGACACCTTTAAAACAGTCTTTGCCATCTCTATATAAGGAAAGGACAAGCTAAGCGTTTATTGTGTGAATTTCGGTTCTCTTTTATTACCAACGCAGTAGCATAATAAATTATAAAGAATTGTCATATATATTCACTGTTTGAATATATTTCTTTAATAATGTTTGATTTTACTGATTGATGTCTTCTTAAAAATTCAAGAGTGGAATAAGAACTTCATGTTAAAATTTCATGTCGTATAAACTTGTAAAATAAATAATTGTTATTGAAATAAATAGCTTAAGAAGTAAATGTAGCCTACATTAGGAATGGTGATTAAGAATTACTTTTAAGAAACATTTGTAACATGCTAGTAATGGATTTTGCTTAAGTTTCGTTTTTGGAGACTTATAATTGCGCCACGTCAAACGATTTCTAGTTAGCTTGATGACTCCTTATAATGGTGCGCGATAGTCTATCGGTTGACGTGATGTATGGTTCAAATCCCTCCTAAGACAGAAAATTGTTTCCAGATTTCTGTTCCACCTTCGTCCCTTAACCAACGTCGACACTGACGATGCATTGTCAACTATGATGAGTACAGACGGCGAGGGAGAGGACTTACCACCGAGACTAAGAAAATGAAATTGGTAACATTTCATATCAATGGCTTAATGCACTTCTCTTCTTCTGTGGCCTCAAATGCCGTTGACCTCGATGAGAAAGAAATTTGCAGTTTTAAAGAGATTGAACGAAAATGACTTATATAATTATATCGCATTAGAAAACTATGGTCTTATAAATTATATCCAATATCGGAATTTATCACTGTATCATATTGTATACTATTAATATTTCCACAAATGATGCGTATGCTTAGGCCTCGTGGTCACAGAACAACGCTTGTGAGAGCATCGGCGACTTTGGTTCCATGGCGCCTGGACCCTACACCTACCTAAGCCCTCAGATTCTGAGACTAAGAAAATGAATTCGCTTCATATCTATGGCTTACTTTGCTTCTGCTCTGTTTCTTCTTCTTCTTCAGTTGATAACAGCCGTGTATTTGTTTTCGGGTACTTCTTGGAGAGCCAGGGTATCAGTGACGCAGATACCGAGCAGTGGGGTGGCGAACCGTGCGGTTGCACAGGGCCCGCACCTTTGGGCCAGAAAATGTCACAGAAAATTAACACGAACGACACACTCTGTTAATTAATAATGGTCTGTAGAGTCACTGAAATAGTTCGGGGTTAAAGTCCCATGATGGATATTTACCATCATACAATTCAATCTTTACCGGATTTTTTGGCTACAATGCTACCATCTATCGCTGGTATTTACTTTTATTAGTCCGACGCCCGTAAACTTACGTACCCCGATACTAAATGCTTGCCCTATGCTAGACTAAATTTTAGCCATGTTCTGATGTCACTTGTTCATTAGTTTTGCTGTTTAATATACTTTAAATGAACCATCGAACAACTTAGTGGTACGACGAATAATCGATTTCTTATTAATGCAAAGAGGAAAAAATCAATTTCTTACTCGAATCTTCACTTCTGTTGTTCGTTGTGTTGTTTTCTGGCTGTCTGCGGTTTCTTGTCTGTGTCGACCGTCTTGAAATTCTTGTTCATTCGAAGATTTCATACGCTGACCATGTTGACATTCATTTAAAGATTTTACAGCGTAGGCCTAGACCAAAGATTTTCACTTATTAAATTTTTAGGCTTTGACTGTCTGCGTTCTTGTCACATTGTTTTTATCAATAAAACGAATTAGGCCTATAAGAAGTTCTTTCACGAAATGAGAAATGTTTGACCATGACAACGTCTATCGAAAGATGACGTAACACAAAAGGTCATCGCCTAAGAAAACGTTACCATGAGAACGCAAAAAGACGATTCGTAATGAGAAGATTATTAATTTTATTAGTATGTAAGTAAGTATAGGCTATTCTTTATTGAACCAGTTGCAATCCGCATTCTGGTGTACATACATCATATATAATAAACAATCAATAGTCAATATGAATAAAGCATTCTAACTATAAAAGTTTTTTCATATTATAGTTAACTAAAGGTAGAACATGGTCATGTGACCGGGGTCGAAGGGAATACGCCAACGGCTTTTTTGGAGGGAGAAACCTATGGAGAACATGGCCAGGGTTTGCTAGGACCGCCGAAAACAAGCAGGTGTCGGCTTTAAGGCATAGTTGTTCAAAGGTTGGGCTATCACTTGGGAGGTATCGCTGACGGATCAATCTGTTCATTACAGACTGGAGCATTCCCTTCTCCCTTTGGCTGGCAAAGCCTCACCATGTAAATAAGCAAGCAAGTAAGTATTATAACGGCACACAGAGGCAGAAAGACAGACAGACTGACAAACAGACAGATAGGCGGATTGTATAGGCATTGTCAAAGCGACGATTAAGATAATTTCAATGACTCATTATCACAAAAAGCCCGATTTGAACGAACGGATTGTTAACCGTGCTGCTACCTAGCGAATGCAACGGAATCTTTTTCAAACAATTCTCATGTAGCCTACACCGAGACTACCAAGAGAAAATATTATGGTCATGGGAATTCTTGTTAACAACTTCATTTTCTTAGCCTCGACAAATGTGGATGGGTCGCCAGTACCTCCTCGTCGGCAGATCATCCACCGACAGTGTACAGTCGGTGTGCTCATTCGCTAGGGGTACAGGTGGCGCCGATATCTTGAAACAAATGTCTGCACTGGCGAGGATTTTAACCCCTCGCTTTATGACCGACAGTCCAGAACGCCAACCACTAGATTTCTGCACACTCCACTACCTCAGTAAGTAATCAAACACACAAGAAAGTCGTTACAGCGTTGTTTTGGGGACCCATAACAAGCGCCAACTCGTAATTACGGACACGTCAGCCGACTGGGCTGAGCGCTCGCCTTATACACCTTTAAAACGATGTCAAACGATGCTATATTAAGACGGCACACGCAAGACGATTACTAATTCAGTAATCCTCAATATCGTATCGTACCGTATATAAAGATTTATACAGCACCTCTCTCAGAATAACTATTCAGAGGCGCTCTCAGCACGAAATCCACGGGGAAATAGAAACGTCTCTAAGGAACGAGAGACCACAAAGGAAAATCCAGTCATTAGTTGAGCCCTTAGTGATCCGTTTCCTCTCCGCCTTCCCAACCACACCACTTCCCGTTTTGTCGCCAACTAGCGAAGTCCCTGGACAAAAAGTCCCTGGAAGAAAAGCCTCTGTTTGGATAAGTCTTAGATGATATGTCCCAGCAGATAATGATTCCGGGTACGCAACACTCCCAAAGGTCCACTCAGTCTATTCATTCGCGAGATGGCGAGTTGGTAAAATGAGATGTAGGACGTGATGGGCGCCTTGCATGGCTGCCGAATACAGTTAAATTCGACTCCTGTAATAACTTGTGGTTGGTATTCATCCGGCTAATGGGACTTCGTAACTAACAGACGTATTTCTTCCATTATATTATTACTAATAGGCGTCATCAGAGATTGGTTGATGTTTTACGAAGTAGTATAATAACAAAGATGATTAGCATTGCCTTCTTCCTTTATCCAGGCCTTGGACTGCAACTACTACAGGTATTATTATCAGCGACGTTGTTTTCGTCAAAGATTTAATTCCAACAAACTACATATTATGGCTTTAATCGAGGATAAGCCAGAAAATTTACGAAAATTAAAATAATATAGTGTTGGATGGAAGCGATTTAAAGGTGTCTAAAATCTTACCTTACCTGATATTGCTTTATTTTCAACAGAAATAATATAATAATAATAATAATAATAATAATAATAATAATTTATTCTTTAATTAAGCGCCTGACAAACGCACTGCGCTGTACATTTACATGTTATGCAATTGAAATCTTAACTACTAACAGAACAGACAGCTTGCAATACAACGGCGCCAATAGCAGCCTACAAAGCATATCCGCCCAACGGGGGCTCGAACTCGGTACCTCTCGGTCTCTGTGCCAGATGTTATCCAAAGCGCCACGGGCCCCCCAAAAAAATTTAATTCTTTATTTAATTCTTTATGAATTAAAATATTAAAAAATTAAAGCTACGCGCTTTTAGGGTGATATGTGCATGTATAGTGTAAACTATAAACGAACAGATATGTCATGAAGACTTTCATGAAATGAACTTTTCTGTTACGCTAGTGAGACTCATTTCGCTTTAGAGGGTGATACTGCTCAAATTCTATACGTTATTAAGGTCGTAATAAACTGTATGCATTTCACTTCAGTATGCGAGGTTGCTATAATCTTAAAAGTTTAGACTTCAGATGAAGTCACCCTAAGGAGAAGACCCGTCATCTAAATGTGTTTCTGTCACAATAATCTACCACGTGATTCTTATTTTATACATTTTACGTGTTTTCCAAATAGCGAATAGCGAGTAGCCTATCGTTTATAATTTCGTCAGATGGGCAGGCTTAGGCTTTAGATTTGCAACAATTTGGATATCCGCCCCTCCGCGTCGGTGATTTTACCACTGTTCAATACACTTATCTTTATTATGATAGGATCCTCAGTTTAACGAGAGCTTATGACAACAATGGCCGTTGCCGTCGTCGGAAATTATTTTGGCTCATCTTTATTGAACAAAAGTAAAGATTATTATAGCGTCTGAACATGCGTTTTAAAGGTGTCTAACTATTCGTGTCATAATCGCTCTTTAATGAAATCGTCGTGTGTCTGCCTTTAAATATCTATGCAATGGTAATCGCGAACTTTTTATAGCGCTATATCAAGGCTAAACGCAAGGCACCAGCTTTTTCACTAGCGCTGTATCATGTCAGAGAGATACCAAGTGGAGATCCAAGTGAAAAGTCCAACTTCAGAGACGTCTGTTAATCGCTATTCTCCTTGCTTCATCATCCCACGACACCTGCAGACTTTATCTCCTATGGTCTCTGTCGGCCAATTGGTATAGTCTCCGGTCAATAATTAATTCATCACTCTTCTTATGTTTGTCCATACGAACGAGTTGCCAAATCCATTCCAGTCTTCGCTTTCTGGTGATATTCTGTTCATCGTCTTAACAATTTTCTTATACTTCCTCTCCATACCTTACCGCGACACAATATTTAGATAGAACTGTTTAACCATTCCCGTTTATCTTCAGTAAGTCCAATCCTGTTTGACAGCGTCATTGACCACAGATCCACAGAGCAGAGTGATGATATTAGGCTTTCTTCAGACACCTTTAAATCGCTTACTTCTTACGCTATATATAATCAATTTTCGTCCAATCTACAATGCACAACCTGACCCTACTAAGTTTGCTAAGGTCAACACACAACGGCTCTGCCACCCACGAGATGTCGTCGATAACAGGGAAATCGTGAACACAAAATCTAATTGCGTTGCTGTTAGAAACCGTTAAATACATTTTTCTTTTTTGATGACATACGCTGAAAACTTCCCAAAAATATCTGCCGAAATCAACGGCCTTAATTGCCCTACAATGTCGTTAAATTCTTCATCCCAACTGTTTCTCGATGTAATTTACCCCTCATCCTCGTTTAATCACCAGCTAAACTCCGCCGCTGGTCGTACTCCGGTAGTGCCAGTCCAAAGATTGGATAAAGGAGGACAATAATCATCTTTGTTACACAGCGTCGTTAAACAGCAACTAATATAACATTGGTTGGATATCTGCCCTTACTGGACTTCCCATTGGCCTATTAGAAATAGTTTCAGTTAACGGCAGTGTGTGATAACAAAGATCATTAGCGTCGCCCTCCTCCTTCATCCAGGCTTGGGACTTGCACTGTCATAGTGCGAATAACGGGCAAAAATTTCGAAACTATACCAGCGCTGAAGATTGATTTAAAGGTGTCTAAATATCCTCCTCCTCCTCCTCCTCCTCCTTCTCCTCCTCCTCCTCCTCCTCCTCCTCCTCCTCCTCCTCCCCTCCTCCTCATCATCATCATCATCATCATCACTAACACCACCATCACCATCATCAACAGCAGTAGCAGCTATAGTAGTAGTAGTAGTAGTAGTAGTAGTAGTAGTAGTAGTAGTAGTAGTAGTAGTAGTAGTAGTAGTAGTAGTAGTAGTAGTAGTAGTAGTAGTAGTAGTAGTAGTAGTAGTAGTAGTAGTAGTAGTAGTAGTAGTAGTAGTAGTAGTGGTAGTGGTAGTGGTAGTGGTAGTGGTAGTGGTAGTGGTAGTGGTAGTGGTAGTGGTAGTGGTAGTGGTGGTGGTAGTGGGTAGTGGTGGTGGTAGTGGTAGTGGTGGTGGTGGTAGTGGTAGTGGTGGTGGTAGGTAGTGGTAGTGGTAGTGGTAGTGGTAGTGGTAGTGGTAGTGGTAGTGGTAGTGGTAGTGGTAGTGGTAGTAGTGGTAGTAGTAGTAGTAGTAGTAGTAGTAGTAGTAGTAGTAGTAGTAGTAGTAGTAGTAGTAGTAGTAGTAGTAGTAGTAGTAGTAGAAGTAGTAGTAGTAGTAGTAGTTGTAGTAGGAGCAGCAGCAGCAGTAGTAGTATTACAAATATGTTTAACCCTCGCAAGGTCACCCAGAAATGCGAATCGGAGGGGCAATATTATTAATATTATCAATATTACTATTACACATTTACAAATCGCCACTATCTAATGACTAAGAACTTTTCAATGGCGCATGGTACGATCCAGCACAAAAAATATATTTCAAATTCTAGACTGCCGTGTAGGCCTACAATGGATGTCATTTGACTGGTGGAAGTTGAAACCAATACAATACCCGAACTGTCTTAATAAAGGGGAGAACAAGCACTTGAGCAAGGAGCTCATTCTCTGGATGCAGCAGACACTAGTGCACACGTAGTCAATCAAACGTGGTTTCACATTAACCAATGAATGCATTAATCTAGAGCGCACTGTACGTTCACAATGTGGTGATTATCGTTTCTACGCTATAGACCTACTGGCTTTTATCAATATTATTTTGAAGGAAATGATCCGATATCACATCATATTTGTTAAAACTTAGAAGCAACTGTCATTGTAACATATCTTACAATTCGTGTTACAATAATTTATCTTTTTGTTCACTGCTCAGTTACTTTATTTAGTGGTTCAAATGATGCTAGAATTCCGTTAACAATAACCCTTATTATTTCATTATCAGAGATTCTGAGAGTGAGCAAGGAGAGACAATGTTACTCTGTTTTCTTTTCTGTCTATTTCTTTGTCTCTGTCTCAGAAGCTGCCTGTGTCTGTCTGTATATCTGATGCCATTTCATATCTGATATAACTTAAAAATAACTTAGAAGCAAAGCTCGAGGGTACGTACCATAGGTATTCTATTTTTTGAAAGGTACGTACGTTTTTTAACGTAGGCCTACCCTATTTTAGGGTACGTAAACAATACAAAAATACGTTAACCACGTCATTGCTCATTATAAGAATGTTCAATTTAATTTAAGCAAACAATCACAACCCAGCATACAGGTAGGTAAATTGCTGCAATGCTATATTGTAGGTCTATGTTTATCCAGCATACATTGCACTTCATGCACTAATGTCAGTCATTCGGCTCAGTTTTGCTGCAGCACTTCAAAGTAAGACTTACAACTCCAAGCATAAGGTTGAACAGTTGAACGACTGCTATTTGACTTAAAGTAATGTACACTAATCTGAACTGCTACTCCCCGAATCTGACTCGGAATCGTCAGTCTCACCGTCAGTGTCATCGGGCAATTCCCAAGGAGTGTATGGCTCTTCATAGCAGACATCAGTAATCTTATCAATGAGCCTTGTGTTGGTGTGGATGAAGACTAGCTTTTCCATTGTGTTGGGTTTGAGACTGCAACGTCGCTTGCTCTGAACAAACCCGAACAAGCTCCAATTCCTCTCCGTCTCACTCGAGCTCGCGGTCTGACTGAGAACTCGAAGAATTTATCGAATTGCATTTACTGCTACGCTACCGGAAGTAGCGGTTTCAATGACGCATACTGTTGACGTCAGATTATACGTAAGCTATGGGTCGCCGAGTAAACCATAGCCTAAACAAAATTTTCGTGTATGATACGTACCATACGTGTATTCTATTTTTTGAAAGGTACGTACGTATTTTAACGTATTGTATTTTAGGGTACGCGTACCCTCGAGCTCTGCTTAGAAGCAACTCTCATTGTAAAATATCTTATAATTCGTGTTACAATATCTGCCTGTTCATTGCTCAGTAACTTAAATTGGTTAATTTATATCAGCAGGATCCGTTAAGTATTTAAGATATAGGCCTAACTCAAATTTTCCTGCAAGATTTTAACAGAGCAAGGGTCATTCCAAGCTACTTAGATTGTTTATACGTGGAAGAACCGGTCGGGATCAGAGGTTGCGCTGGTTCTTACGCTTTCATATAGGTTTCAACAGTCAGCGTATAAATATTCTGAAAAAGTGGCGATATTCACGATCAGTAATAACCACATAGCCTTCTGGTTTCGTTTAAGTAAAGTAATTTGTAACTTTCAACTAATACAAAGCCCGCACTGTTTAAAGAAACCGAAAACCAACACTGATGCAAGTTGCTGAATATCTGGTTGCAGCAGACACTGGCGCCTAAATAAGCAGTCACGTGACTTTACATTAACCAATAAATTCACGCATCTTGAGTGCTGCAAGTCCATATATATATATATATATATATATATATATATATATATATATACTATAATAATAGTGTCGCCCAACGATATAACGCAATGTTTTTGGGAGGAAACGATCTGATGTCACGCCATATTTTTTGCAATTTTAAACCAAGGATGGTTATAAATCATTTTAACACTACAATACCTTCTTGTTCGCACTCAGAATATCCATAGTCTTTGTAAATAGAAGCAGCTGAAGTTAAAGATTCTTATCGTGAACGGCGTAGCTGACTGACGATCGAATGCCAACGCCTTGCACAGTTTATGATTAGCATCAACCGTTGCCTGACAAAATGTTCCGAGTATTTTGTACGGCGATTTTCTTAGGAATCGTGATTTTTAAGATGAGAGTCAGTAAGTAGAATGTTATTTTTACACCTACATACGCTATCGTAATCTGAGGTCAAAAGTTTAGTTTAGTTTAGTTTACTTCTTCAAGAAAATCTACTCTAAGCGAGTCCCCAACCTGATTTCTAGTTTTGCTGACTCAGCACGGATTGTGTCTACTAAAAAGTAGTTTTTCCTGTTGGGTATAAGCTTAGTTGTTTTGAAATATGGTGAACGCATAACCCAAACATCTAAAACTATAATTATTGCCACGAGGCCTCTCATCCTTTTTAATTGAGAAGGAAAATCATTTTACAACAACTAATGGTATTCGTTGTCGTTGACTTCGTGTTTATTTCCGGAACAAAAATTGAATTCTACAATTTAAAGACAGTGTTTCCCAATTTAAAGGATCGCAGAAAAGGGTACATTGCTGTTTTAGGTTAATGCAGTCACCTTCTTCAAAGCAGACTAATTATTTGCGCTTAAATCCCAACGAAGTCATTTGGAAGAATCAACAAAGCAACCACGATCCCATTATAGACAATAGTTATAGATGTGTTAATCGCGTTAAAGAATATGCCATTGCTTTCTTTTCTTGTGCGTGGTTTGCAGTATTTGTACATAAACATTTAAGATGATGGATTTCGTTCTGCTGTAGGTGACCAAATATCACTCAGTTATGCAAACTGTCAATTGACGAACACTTGCTTTGAAAAAACGACGGACGATTTGACAAATGAGAGATCAACGAAATCGAAGATCACTGACAAAGAAACCACTTCAAACACTCGAACTACTTTCACTACTTTAAAAAATAGAATCGCTGCAAACAAACAGGTTTCAATACACACGACAGATGAATCACCAACAGAAGCTACATCTAGCAGTTACACTTCACTAGACTTTATCACTACATCATACACAACAACAACACTCTCAAATGACAAACAACTCACTACAGTTACTAAAAGAAACTCCCAAGTCACGAATGAAGTCGCAGAAGAATCCACTGTCGCCATGACAACAGTTGACGCACTGAAATCAACCTATGACTCGAAGTCATCAGAAGGTAGAATTCCTAAATATGCTAAAAATTATAAAAAATGGTATTTGCAGTTAAATTATTCGTTTATAGTATTAATAATATAAACACACAGAAATCTCTCTGCGTGCGTGCATGGGTCGGTAACGCTCTTTTGCAAGAGTCATTCACCAGATGGCAGCACGCATTTATCTCGCGGCGTAGCCGTCGACAACCACACGCATCGATAGGGGGCGCACTAGCGCCCTACACGACTCGTGCCTCCCCTAGCGAATCCACACGCATTTATCTCGCGGCGTAGCCGTCGACAACCACACGCATCGGTAGGGGCGCGCTAGCGCCCTACACGACTCGTGCCTCCCCTAGCGAATCCAGCGAAGCTGGTAAGTAATCTTTACGCGAGGTGGGCCAGCCACATAGATCGCGGCGTAGCCGTCGACAACCACACACATCGGTAGGGGCGCGCTAGCCCCCTACTGGACAGTATATAAAAAGGGGCTAGGAGGTAATGGAGGTTATGTCCAGGATGACTAAAGGTCTTGAGAGTTCATGAAATTGCGAAAATCTCATTGTAAACAATGTTTTGCGTATAAATCTTTTCGTTGTCTTGAAGTTTTCCTTGAACTCTGCGTGGGTGCATGGGTGGTGTAACGCTGTGACGTCACAATATTATTGTGACGTCACACATATAACTTCGCTTTCAATAATTGCCACACGGAGCGGACAAGCAACCGCGTCAACCAGACACGTCGGTAGGGTTGCTGAGAGGAGAGAGGAGGGAGGAGGGAGGGGAGGGGAGGGGAGGGGAGGGGAGGGAGAGAGACGGAGGGAGAGGAGGGGAGCGGAAAAGAGGAAGGGGAAAAGAGGGGAGAGGAAGAGGGAGGGAATGGAGGGACAGAGGGAAGGAGAGGGCAGGGAAGGAGGGGAGAGGAGAGGAGGGCAGGGCAGGGCAGGGGATGGCATGAGGGGTGGGAAGGGAAGAGAAGGGAAGAGAAGAGAGAGGAGGCGAGGGGCGGCGAGAGGAGGGGGGAGAGAAGGCGAATACCGCTATCAACTTTAAACCGTCGTGTAGGTTCATATTGCCGTGTGATAACATTTGCGTTGCATCGTAGTCTATTGCCCTGTATGAGCGTGGAAGCTCCCTAAACTTAACCGTCTTAGGACGGGCAAACATCTAGTACTATATAATGTTATAATATAGAACCAAAATATATTATGAGTAATATTATTGCGTTAAATGGTATTGTATTGTATATTCGTTTAATGATCAACTCTGGCTGTCATAACGCAGATGTTTGCCCGTCCTAAGACGGTTAAGTTTAGGGAGCTTCCACGCTCATACAGGGCAATAGTATTTTGTGAAACGATCTCGTATTGGATCGTTAGTTTGATGTATTATTCTGATTGATTGATTGATTGATTCATTCATTCATTCATTCATTACTTTATTGATTTATTAACTGATTGATTGAAAACTCCTTATGGTGCACGACAGTCTCGGTTGGCGTGCTGTATGTTTCAAATCCCGCCAAGGCAGAAATTTGATTCGAGATTTCTGTTCCACCTTCGTCCCTTTGCCAACGACTACACTGACGATGTATTGTCAGCGAGAAGATTACACGGCACGCCATCGACCGCTAAGAAAGTGAAGTCGCTAACACTTCATATCCACAGATGTCTCTCAGTCTAGCTTAAAGTATGGGAATTGTAAAACAATAACTGGCCCCTGGGAATTTGCCCCTCCCCCTTTCGGCGGCCCTGGCTGCCCCCAACTAAAAATAATATAGTCGATGCCAATTTATCATACGATAATTAACATAGTAATGATAGAAATTGAATACACTAGTATTTGTATAAAAATAGATTCAATAAGCAAGGGATGGATCATGCGCCTCATCCAAGGACCGCACGCCACTGAGCGTTAAGAGAATGATTATATGAGTAGGCCTAGTTCTATATCCTTGATTTGCTTTTGTCCATAATATCGGCAGCTGAACGCTTTTGGCGGCTAGAATCAGCACGACGAATTTCAAAATTATAATCATATGCCATCTTTTGAGATTTAGACCTAAGATAGGCCTATGTCTTACCAACAGCAGTCGGCTTATTCGCGAATGATAAAACTGCTTGTTTAAGCCGTTTTGACGGCGGACCACTCGACATATTTTTTAATTGACCAATTTCTATTTACGTAAATTTTGTCTGTACATGAACTTTGTGAATGACGTCACGGCAAAAGTCATTGGTCACGTGGGCAACGTCTGCTAGCAACTCAGGTAAGTAGGACTTAGTAGGTAAGAGAGCTCCGGTAAGAGAGCTCCATTCTGCCGGTTCAGCTACTTCAAACAACCTATTCCCAAATTGCAGTTATATTAGTTTTAGGTCAGTTTAGTTTGAGAACATTTGCTGCAGGTTTAGGGGGGGCGTACGCCGGCTCCGCCCCCTCTAAATCCGCGCCTGATTGCTATGATGTTTCACGACTAACTACAGGTGAACTATTGTGGATTAATCTCGTACTAGACCTATATCACACGTGAATCGACGATTTCTCTTAACGCCGATAACTTTCTCTTCAATTCGAACAATCTTCGAATCATTCGACGAATGAAGCTGGAAAGTAGAATGAAGACGAGTGAATAAAACATAGCACTTCTTCTTATTTCTTTGCAAGCGATGAGAGTTCGTCATCACGGAACTTCAGTCAAAAGGGATAAGATAAAATGATTCAAATAATACGTATCATAGATAACACAATGTAACAAAAATTTGTTTCACTTAATTTTTTTATGGTTCCTCTGTAATTAAGTGATATAATAGCAGATTTATAATAGCTGTTACATGCTGTCCATATATTTTCTTAGTTTTTATGAGCACCGTTGATGGTACAAAAAAAGTAATGTGATTTTCGAATTCAGCATGTCAAACTTCATAAAGAAACATTAAAAACAGAAGCGAAAAAAACTTTTATAAAAATTTGTTACATTGTGTAATAAATCCGCTCATTATGTAGTTAGGAATTGTTTTCATTGATGTATTAAACTATTTGATTTCAATTAATATAATTTAAAACTATCATTATGGCTGGTGTCTATAGAGTAGGTTATTTACTTAATGTAATGAGATTATTCCGTTCATCAACATAAGACGAGTCAAATCGACTATCGAAAGATAGTCAACGTCAACGGCCTTTGTTGCCAAAGATGTATTGAACTTATAGAATGCAACACAATCGTTAGACACCTCATAATCGCTTCTCAAAACATTATCTTTATTTATTTATTTATACCAACGTTTAACGTCGTCTTATGACATCAAAGGCCGTTGACGACAATACAGGAAAGATACAATTCAATTATTACAAGAAACTTATAGCATCCGAATGACACCATCAAATGTGTCAAACAGAGCTTTACAATTTCACTATATTCAATATTTTTGTAACATAAGGTAGTTCATCTTATTCTGTCTATGATTTCTATATTCTGACAAAAGATTCCATGCAAATTAAACAATGTTATGTAACTATGCAGCAATTGATCCATATAAACAATTTACTAAGTACTCTTTTAAACTGTTCATGTATCTAACATACTATACATGTAATACAAATTCATTCAATAACATAGCATACATGTATTATAATTGTTTAAAGTATAGTTTCAATACATTAAAATTATAATCACAGATCTCTTATTATAACACATTACTGAATATTATGCAACATAGTAGCTATTGTAATACAGTAACCAAACCAAATCATATCTTATATTGAGGAACCAAAGTTGAATAACAATAATATAGTAATAACAGAAATTCATTTACCAATAGGTAATATTTAAAATTTTCTCACATCAGTTCTTGTTATTTTGACATAACATATTCAAAAATCAACAGTTGATAAGAAGTAGTTTATGAATATTTCAATAATCTGCATTGCAACACAGTACTGAAGTATTATGCAAACATAATATCTACCGTGATATAATAACGAAACCACACCATATGTAATATGTATTACTGAAAAACCAAAGTTGAATAATAATAATAATATGGTAACCAGCATTGCAACCAACATTGCAACACAGTACATACATGTAATTGCATAATAACAATGTATTAGTAAAAGAGTAATTAAATATTTACAGATTTGAGTAAGATATAAAACTATTTGCATAAAACAAAAACACACACTAAAACATCCATCCATCTGTTGCACATGCAAATTTTATATAACCATATAAAGCACCTAAAAAGAGGTGTTCTAGTTCAATGGCTTGTGTTTTGATTTCTGATAACAATGCCTTCAGTCACTCATTTGTTTCATTCATTAGAGCGATCAGGATGATTTCGCAATTAATTCAGCTTACAAGACCTAAACCCTGACAGTTGGTTGTTGTCAAAAATCGATACTAAATAAATTTCATTTTACCATAATTTATAAATTAAAAATGCCCAATAAAACGCAACTCTGCCATTACCCACACTCTGGCAGTGCCAGTCTCAAGCCCGGAGTAGCGTTATTAAAGGGTTGGTAGTTGGTTTTATTTCTCATCGTCTGATCTTCAGACAAAAGGTTTACTGTGTGTTTTCCTCTGGTGATGCTAATCGTGTTCGCCTCGGTCGGAAGCTATAGTAAGGTCCTCAATTTCGTTCAGTTGCTAATCTAGCTTAAAATACCAAAAATTACCTGTGGACGTAATCGGCATCCACAAGATCGTATCGCATCTAAAGATTTATATAGCGCCTCTCTCAGAATAACTATTCAGAAGCGCTCTCAGCACGAAACCCCCCGGTGAAAGAAACGTTTTTAATCTCTATGATATCACAAGGCATAAAAATGTCACCGTATATGCAGTATCAGTTTCCATTGTTAAACGACGTCTTTTGTCTGCCATGGCCGTTGTTATCGATCGACCTTTGCGATTCAAGAACTAGAACCAATAACAGGAACCTTGACGTTTAATTTTAAAGCCAAGGTACATTATAAAAAGACCTACTTTTCAAAAGTTACTAGTTACGGTTACTATCTTTACTCTAAAGGAAAAGTAACTAGTAAACTATAAATAATAATTATTATTTAGTATCTAATTAGAGTTAGTTTGATGAAGTTACTAAATATTTCTTACTTCTGCAAGTGAACATGTTATGATGAAATTAGACTTTGAAATTGACGACTAAAAGGAAAGATTTCAGAGACATGAAAAAGGAAAATGTCCCGGTCACTTCAAAGCACATGAATAAAAGAATTTGCAGTTGAGGATAGAACACCTTTAATAATATCTATAGCGCCATTAACGAACTATAGGATGCGAACATAGGTTGATTCAACAGTAACTCTAAGTAACTAAATCTTATGCGCTACCCTTACATAATAGAAGTAATCAGTTACTGCTCTGCCTAACCTTTGGTAAAAAGTAGCATGTTACCAAACAGTCACCGCACAATAGTAACTAGCCGCAGTAAGGCGTTACAAGTAATGTGGTAACGCTCATCACTGAAAAGACGTGTAACAGACCGATAATCGTTATTATTGTTACTGAGACTAGATCTTTGCCCGTCCTAAGACGGTTAAAAACAATTTGAAAATGTCAAGAGATGCGTCTTCTCGTGCTATGATCGACATAATTCTTCTCCCTCCCTCCCTCCCTCAATTTCCTCCCTCCCACATGTCGTGTTGCATTATCTTGCGTTGCTATGACAACGTCTTATTTGGATATTGCGATGACGTGGAATGACGTAAGCCATATTGTCGAAAAGAGCGTTACAGGCCTCAGATGCATAGATGCACGCACGCACGCAGAGAGATTTCTGTTCTGTTATATTATTAATTAATTATTGCGTTGCTTTATGACGTCTTATGGCTTCCACGGTCGTTGACGTAGACCTGTTACAATAATTGCGACTGGAATTGAAAACCTTGCGCTTCTTCTTCTACTTATACGGCGAATGCAAAACTTTAAAAAGGTGTGTAGAGAACTGCACACAGTAGTTTCCTGCGTGAAACGAATCTTACGGCTTCAAGGCCGATTACGCTGACCTTGCATGAGAGGACTTTAAATCTTCTTCTTGCAACGTTAATTCTATAATACTACTGACCCTATAACATTCCTTTGGTTGGTTAGTTGTTGTTTAACGACACTGTGTCATAAAAAGATAGGATTGGCACTACAGCAAGTAGTGGCGGAGTCAAAACATTAATTTTGTGGTGGATGCAGAGTTTAACAATTATATCCTATGGGGACAAAAGGCCATTGACGTCGACAGAAATTAGTTTGGCTTAACGCAGCCTCGTCCAAAAAATTAGCCTTACATGTATTTATGGCCTTTAATATAAGCTTAGTATTGGTAGAAACCGATTTAACAGTGTCTAAATACAAATTAATTTCATACGATTCGCTTTAAACGAGAATGCACAGTTATCCAGGGCCGATTTACCATAGCCGCAAACGGTAGTGGCTTTGGTTACATTATGGATGGATGAGGACACTGTTGAGCCAAGTTTTGTTGCTAATTGCAACTGAATTTGCTATTTTAAAAAAGCAGCTTCAAGATGTGGCTAAACACAATAACTAGTAATCTGGATATGGGCCCGGAAAAATACTATAAGAACAGAGCGGCATTTAAATACCGCTATGTCCAGGGCCCAACATAATGCGTTTTCTAAACTAAAGTTTGCAGTTGACTTGTCAGGCGTGTGCAGTGTGTTGTATGAATTTTATTTAGATTGGCTCCGGTCAACTACATATATACGATTTTATTCTAATACCCTAAATTTTACTTACCAGTTCAAATGCAGTTTGACAGTTTGAAGAAGAGTGCATAGTTGACATTTCTGGTTATTTTAACCCTCGGGCTACCAAGGAGGGTGGTTGCCACCCCCCCCCCCCCACGTTTTTATGCATAATTCTTTTCCATATGGAATACAATGTTTGCATTTTAGGTAGCTGTAGCAGATTCATTGGCGCACATTTTGAGGTAAACATCATGGTGGCAGCCCACGCCATTCAAAAGTTACACCTGATATACCCGAGGCACAAGAGGGGGCGGATATCACCCCCCCCCCCTAGTTTTTCGACTATAGCTTATTGACTTTTCTTCCAAGAAGAGAAACAATTATACCATTCTTTAGAGGGAATGCAGGGCTTCATTTGCATACCTACATCTTTGTCTTATGAAAACCGAGAGTGATCAAAATAAATAATAATACGCGTAATATGCGTGAAAAATGGCTGAATGGAAGCACTCCCCTTAGTTTTTTTTCTGTAGCGTATTCATTTGTCTTCCTGGAAGAGAAACAAAGATATCATTCTTTAGAGGGAATGTAGGGCTTCATTTGTAGGGATGATTGTGTGTATCTTTTATACATAGATTAGTTTCAAAACACACATAATCTTATATTTGTTTATCCAAAAAGTACAAAATGTCCGCAATAATATAAAATATTGCTAAGTAATGGGTTCCGTTGTTAAAAGTGATGCCTCCTCTCTCTGGTCTCTCTGGCAACTGGACTCGATCTCTTGACAACCCCTCTGACTCGACGAAGCACTCGTGAATGAGCTTGTGCCCTGCGCTTGGCTTTCGTTTAGCGCTATAGAAATATGGAGTTTACGATTACTATAGCTGTTGTTTCGTCTTTACTTTGCGCAAATGCAATATGGAAGCTTCACCGTGGTTGAATTCTTTTGATCTGGAATATAATTCGGTTAAAGCCTGCGACGTACGCACCTTGCTTTCTTCTCTCTGCCTCTGTTAACCCAGTGAATGAAGATATTCAATTTGTTTTGGTCTTGGATTAGTCGCTCCCAAACTGATAACACAAGACGACTATCGAGTAGTTATTCCATGCAGGTGCTATATAAATGTTTTACAATTAGACCACGCCTTGTGGGTTCTACGATCGGATAAATCGACATTCTCTTATCATACTTCTTTTCTCACAAACCGATTGCACTTTCATAGCGAATGGAGAAAGTGATTTGGAGATATCTAAGCAGAGAATTTTATTAGCACGACTTAGACGCATTGTTTTTTATAATAATAATAATAATAATAATAATAATAATAATAATAATAATAATAATAATAATAATAATAATAATAATAATAATAATAATAATCTTTTCTTTATTAAGCGCCTGACAAACGCACTGCGCTGTACATTTACATGTTATGCAATTTGCATCTTAACTACTAACAGAACAGACAGCCTGCAATACAACGGCGCTAATAGCAGCCTACAAAGCATATCCGCCTTACGGGACTCGAACTCAGTACCTCTCGCTCTCCATGCCAGATGTTATCCAATACGCTATCGGGCGTGGATGCTTTTTGTATTGCAGGCTGTCTGTTCTGTTAGTAGTTAAGATTTATGTCTTCTGTCATTTGTGTTCTTGTGAATTGTTTAATTGCATAACATGTAAATGTACAGCGCAGTGCTTTTGTCATTCGCTTCTCTTCATTAAAGAAAAGATTATTATTATTATTATTATTATTATTATTATTATTATTATTATTATTATTATTATTATTATTATTATTATTATTATTATTATTATTATTACTACTACTACTACTACTATTATTATTATTATTATTATTATTATTATTATTACTATTATTGTTGTTGTTGTTGGCGTTGTTGTTGTTGTTGTTGTTATTATTATTATTATATTTCCAGTTCTATATTTTGTGGCTCCCAGTACGTCACTTTACATCCAAAGTCAATTGTTTTGTCCACAGGAAGGTAGCGATTAAACGAAAATTGCATTATATATCGTAAGAATAATCAATTTAGAGGTGTCTAACCAGAACACTAATGATAGCATTAGCGATTGAACGAAACTCGCTTATTATGATCTGAATAAGCAATTTAAAG
>JACEVL010000186.1:110000-187500 GCA_020284085.1 Aporrectodea caliginosa
TTGGATCCACAGTTTAACGGCAGCTTATGACAACATTGGCCGTTGCCGCCGACAAAGATTTGTTTTGGCATATTACAGCTCATTACTAGCAATAAAAACGAAAATTGCGTCTATATAATCGTCTGAGTAAGCAATTTAAAGGTGTCTAATCGGCAATTAATGTTAGTATTAGTTTCCATTGTTTGACGACATCTTTAAACAGTGACGTTGGTCTAGTGTGTAATTATGTTCTAGGCTTGCCGTAAACTGTAGCCATAAGATGTCGTTAAACTAATCTCACCTGGTCAATTAATTATTAGAAATTGTTCACGCAACCGTAATCTTTCTGTAATTTGTATAATATGCTGTGTTCGGGTGATGCCAGTCCAAGGCCTGTTTAAAATAGGAGAGCGACACTAATCTTTGTTATGGCGCAGTGTCGTCAAACAGTATCTCAATTATTAACCATTTAATTGGATGCATGCTGCTTGATTATCCTATCTCTTCTCTAAACTACAAAGTGGGAGAATTGTAACTAATACATTGCAAACAAGGACGTTTATTCTCCGAAGCGACTTCAACTCCCGTGGTGGAAGGGACGATCGATGCCACTGAACATAACAAATAGGAGATTACGCTGAACAACGAAGTGGAGCAAACACAACGGACAAAGAAACGAGCGACTTCTTTTTCTTGGTCTCAGCATATGAGGACGGGTGGCCCGTCCTCTCCCTCGCCGTCTGTACTCATTGTAGCTCAGTTTGTTAGAGGTTGCAGGTGGAGCAGAAATCTCCAATATCACCCTCACCTCACAAGACTTCTCGACTGTTAGACAGTTAATTAACCAATCGACGACATAATTATAGTCTATCTTAGACTCAGGTAGCTTAGCTTCAAACGTACGACATATTCGGTAATTTATGCATTTGTTGTGTGCTGAGATTCGAAGAAATCTTGTAAGTATAACGGCAGAGGTTGTAGAAACCGTAATTCCTACTGTTTATATCCATTGTTTAGCGACATCTTTTGGCCTCAATAGACATTGATATCGACCTCACCAGATAATGATCAAATGCACCGATTAGACAGGGTTTGTAGTTTACAGTACTTAGCGAAATCTTGCGGCTATCAAGGCCGTCGACAACGAGCTGACTTCACATCCAAACTGAGCACTATCCGTCCATTGACTACCGATTAAACGAAAATTGCATGTATATATACCTTCTGAAAAAGCAATTTAAAGGTGTCTAATCAGAAATTAATGTCAGTATTAATTTCCAGTGTTTAACCCTTTGGAGGTGAGGTGGGGTATGACACACCCCAAGGCTATTCTACGCTGCGTTTTCGACGGAAAGAGTGGAATGAGCTTCGATTATTTTTGTCTACCTTAGTGAATGTGAAATACGGACACTTTAGGGCAATTTAAGGTACCTTTGGACGCACAATTATTTTATTTTGTTGCATATTCAAGTGAAATTATAATTTTTCGTATACATGTTGATTTTAATGAATTAATAGAAGTACGACCGAGTGCAGAAAAATGGTCGATAATAGAAGTTATTGCAGATATTCTATTTATCGTTTTGCATCGATGCAAAATTGATCCATTATTACGAGTATTATGTCACGAGTTCGCAAACGTTACATGTTTCAATGGCTACGAAGACGTCATTGCAAAGGGCCGCTTTGATTTGTGCGTCAACGCGCTGGCCATTTCGATTATGATTGAAAACAGTACTGTTATTAGTTCCCGATAATCACCAGTTTAACTGATAATTGGTTACAGAACTATAGTGTAGCTCACAATAAATGTTATGTAGTTGATATTTTGACTAGCAAGTAAAAACATGTATTGGGGTATGTCATACCCCACCTCACCGGAAACGTTCCAATGCTTCACCTCACTCCCAAAGGGTTAACTACATTTTTCCCTGCCATGGCCGTTGACTGGCATTTGCGATTATAATTATGTTTAAAGTTGATCATGCTAAACTAGGATAGAAGAAGAAGAGCTGACCCTGAGGCAGCCATGGGTATAAAGAGATAGCGAATTCATTTGATAAGCGTACGCATATGAGGGCGGGTGGCCAGTCCTCTCCCTCGCTGTCTCATTTTCCCACCGACAGTGTACGGTCAGTATCTCATAATAGCTGAGTTGGCTATGGGGTGAGGGTGAAGCAGAAATCTTGAATCAAATTTTCGCTCTGTTGGGGATTTGAACCTCTGATCTCTCGACTGACAGTCCACCACGCTGACCACTGTAGTACTGTGCACCCACAGAATATATCGTTCCTGAGTGGCCGAGTGGGTTGGTAGCCCGCCTACCACGCCGGCGGCCCGGGTTCGCTTCCCCGTCGGTCGGTTTATCAGAGATTAATTTCTCGGATCTTTACTGCGGGTGGCTCGGTCGCAATATAAACGTCGAGTACAATACAACACAATACAACACAACACAATATACTGGGGCGCGGTAGTATAGGGGTATGTTCGGTGCCTTGCAGCTGGAGGGTTGCGGGTTCGAATCCACCTCAAAGCCGCCGCGTAGGGACCCTGGGCAAGTCCTTCACTCGCAATTGCTCATGCGCTTCGGCGTGAAACTCCGATTCAGCGTCCGCGCAGTAGTCGGGAGCGCCTCTGAATGGGCAATCTGGTAGGGGCGCTATAACAAGTGTTCAAATACAATACAATATCGTTAAATATTCCCCACATTCGATGATCCCGAGAAAGTATGCAGAAATCTTGTCCCTCCTTTCCTTTTCGTATCCGTGTCTTAAACGTCAAAAACCTGAAACTGAAATCTTGGGAAAATCCAGAATAATAAAAACGATGACCGAATATCTCTCACAAACTAATTTTTTTCCAACCGTTGCAACGTGAAACGACGCCATGTTTTATGTTTTTTCACTTTTGAGTCATAATTATGTATGCATGCATAGAATATTGTTCCTTATATAGCATCAACCGATAGTGTGTTAAAGGTGTTTAATGAGAGCGCGCTAACCGATCGTAAGTAAGTAAGTAAGTACGTGCTTTATTGAACGGCATGCAAACGCACTGTGGGAACATCGGATAAGAACAATGTAAGATTATTAACCCTTTGGAGGTGAGGTGAAGCATTGTAACGTTTGAGGTGAGGTGGGGTCTGACATACCCCAATACATAGGCCTATAATTACCTGCAAGTCGCAATATCAACTACATAGCATAAATTGTGAGCTACACTATAGTTATGTAACCAATTATCGACTAAACTGGTGATTTTCAGGAATAAATAACGGTTTTCAATCATAATTGATATGGCCAGCGTGATGGCGCTCAAAATCAAAGAGGCCCTTTGCAATGGCATCTTCGTGGCCCTCGAAATATGCAGTAATATCTTATAATTGCACAATTTTTTCGGCACTGTCCCGTTACTTTTTCTAATTAATTAAAATCAATATGTATACGAAAAATTATAATTTCACTTTAATATGCAAGAAATAAAAAAATGGCGTCCAAAAGTACCTGAAAGTGTCCTAAAGTGTCCGTATTTCACATTCACTAAGGTAGACAAAAATAATCCAAGCTGGTTCTACGTTTTCCAAAAAGCAGCGTAGAATAGCTCTGGGGTTTGTCATACCCCACCTCACCTCCAAAGGGTTAAATCACAAAATCTCAAAAAATTATAAAATGCAATAAAACACACCTCTGTGGATCTGTGAGAGCAAGGTTAAAATAAGAAGAAAGATCAGCAATAAAATCAATTAAATAACATACGTGTAATAAAGCCACATCGGGTTAATGCGTCAGTATGTGGGATCTCACGGTTATGTGAACGAGGAGTTATGTGAATCAGCGGAGTGAGTATATACAGTAGGGACCCTGGGCAAGTCCTTCACTCGCAATTGCTCATGCGCTTCGGCGTGAAACTCCGATTCAGCGTCCGCGCAGTAGTCGGGAGCGCCTCTGAATAGGAATCTGGTAGGGGCGCTATAACAAGTGTTCAAATACAATACAATACAGTATAGGTATATACGGTGGACCCGTGGCGCTTTGGATAACATCTGGCACAGAGACCGAGAGGTACCGAGTTCGAGCCCCCGTTGGGCGGATATGCTTTGTAGGCTGCTATTGGCGCCGTTGTATTGCAAGCTGTCTGTTCTGTTAGTAGTTAAGATTTAAATTGCATAACATGTAAATGTACAGCGCAGTGCGTTTGTCAGGCGCTTATTAAAGAATAGATAGTAGTAGTAGTAGTAGTAGTAGTAGTAGTAGTAGTAGTAGTAGTAGTAGTAGTAGTAGTAGTAGTAGTAGTAGTAGTAGTAGTAGTAGTAGTAGTAGTAGTAGTAGTAGTAGGTAACATTCTTTATAGGAGGCAGTAGACAATTTAGAACATGGCTGGGGTTGTGAAGCACAGATGAGAAAAGAAGAGTCAGCACAGCCACAGAGGTCATCGAACATCTTCTGGTCGGCAGGCAAAAACTTTAGCCATACCATTTTCCGTATTACTGCATTAATACTCACACGCTGACCAGCAAAGCCGTAGCCTACCATGCAGAAGAAGCATACAGGATGCGTGCCAGCTAGGTTGCCTTAACTACATCAAAAAGGAGCGTCCCCAAGAGACCATAAGCATCAAAATATTCCAAGCCATATCAATGCGTGTCCGTTTATTGATGTCATAGCTGGGCACAGAAGCCGATTGGTTAGCATGCTGTGTTTAGACACCCTAAAACATTCTAAAAAATGATAATTATATAGGCAAGGAACGCGACTGTCAAGATTTCTTATGATTAGACTTTCCTGTTAAGCGCTTTTGTGCAAGTTTTTTATTTAGGCGCGCTATAAATGACAGTTTAATAATAATAATAATGATGATGATGATGATAATAATAATAATAATAATAATAATAATAATAATAATAATAATAATAATAATAATAATAATAATAATAATATCATGTACTTGTTGCACACTTTAAATTGTGCTCGACAAACCCTACATAATTTCAATTTGGTAGAAAACTGTGTTCTTTCAACCTCACTGGCCTAATGAATTTAAAACTAGAGATAATAAGAATTTATGTTGATATTGGCCTCCATAAATCAATTAGTAAAAAGGATGATAGTCCTGTATTTTTAAAACTGCTTACACAGGATTACATGAGTAAATATAATTCCTATACTCATGTATATACAGTAGGGTGGAGTGAATAAAATGTTTTTTGAGCAAACGTTTTCTAATAGTGATGGAAAGTTGCCAGTATATTAGAGTAAGTTGTGTGCAAAATATTTTTGATTTTGCTTTATGTCTTCTGCCCTCTACCGGCGGTAATATTTTAATATGTGAAATTCTGTGGAAAAACGTCAGTGTAGTGCATTTTTCTTGAACTGTGGTCGAATCTTCAGATTTATCGGTCATATCAGATCGGACAGTTACAGAAATCTCACCTGGTGTGATAGGCTACAGGATTGTGGACGCGTAATGCCCAATGAGTGCAGCGACGTCATCACCAGGAACAAAATATTATTAGGAGAGAACGAAAGAAGTGTGTATCTCAGCTAAAGTAGGGTGTGTCAGTGTCATTGCGTTGATGCCCTTCGCATTTCACTCACAGCCACAGCTAAAGATAGAGGACTTTAAGCAGTTAGAAGAAAGCAGTTGGATTATTCAGAGGCAGCAAGTGTAGCACAATCGGGAGCCCATTCCAAGTGGAGGGGTTAACAACCGAGAAGGCTTCATGCTGGCTGACCGAAGAGTATGCCCGAGGGACCAGGAACCCGCCTGCGCGAAAAGCTCAGAGCTCGACAGGGAGGCTATGTCAGATACCGGGCGACAGAGGTCGGACAGGTAGGACGGAGGAATACCATTGAGACACTGCCAGACAAGCGCTGCTGTCCTATAGTAAATCTGGTCGGAGGCAGGAAGCCAGTTGAACCCATCTCGCATGTAGGCAAAAACTGGGGCATATTTTGGGAATATGAGCAATAATCCGAGCAGCAGAACAATGGGCCCTGCTTAGCACAAATAGTAGTGACCAGCAAGAACCAAGCAAAAATTATAAACTCTTCTGGTGACAAAGGCGTGGACACAGAGGCGAAATTCTGTACATAACTTTGGGGGACAGACAGGCCTATGTCGGAACTTTGGGGAGACCCCTCTGCCCCCACATTATTTACGCCACTGCGTGGACAAAGACCACAGAATCATCATAGGAAGAATATAAGAAAACACGCTAATGACGGAGTCGGTAGTGACTATGATTTAAAATAGAACAACACACTGGTTTTAGAGCTAAGGGGGAGATCCTTGTCAAATGTTGCGTCTTTGTGATAATTCCAGTATATATGCTGCTGAACAGACTGCTATAAAAGAAGCATTTATCTGGATTGTAGATAATGAAAGCCAGGAACTTAAACATTTTGCTATATTTTCTGATTCTTTAAGTGCGCTTACCTCTCTAAAAAAATCCTTTCCTAAGTCCATACCCACTTTATTGCAAGATACGATAAGAATATTTAATCAAATAAAGATGAGTGAGGTACATTTGATATGGATCCCTAGTCACGTAGGTATACTGGGTAATGAAAGAGCTGATTTATTGGCAGGGCAATCATTGGAGCTACCCATAATTAACTCAACAGATTATTTAGAATTACAAGAAATATTATCATTAATTAAATCTTATATAATCTCTAAATGGCAGAAGGGATATGATAGTGATATCAAGGGTCTTCAGTATAAGAGCATTAATTTGTCCTGTTGTAGATGCAAGCAATAAATTTCTAGATTTTAGTAGAAAAAAGGAAGTGCAAATCTCCAGACTAAGATTGGGAAAGGTGAACCTTAACGAAAGACTTTATCTAATGAAGAAGCACGAAAATGGATTATGCACTTCTTGTAAAGTCAAAGAAAATATAACTCATCTGTTGTTGCACTGTAACAAAGAAAATATTTCGAATATATTAACAGATAATTGTAAAGTATTCAAGTTAGAATTTAATATTAGGAGCTTGCTTGGTGTGGGCTGTTTGCAAGGTGAAGTCTTTAGGCTGGTCAACCTTATCAGTGAGGGAAGGTTTTTTAGGTTGTAATGTTTATAATGTCGGTAGACGTTGATGGTTAGTTTTGCCCTTGTGTAGACATTATTTTTGTTGTTAGGGTGTAATATGTGAATGCGTTATAAGTTTGTTATTTTGAAGCCATTTGTATATAATTATTATGCTAACATTCCTTGTTTGTAATGATTAATTACCTATGTAAACATTTATAACTAAATTAAGAATTTCATGTCAAAATAACATACATAACAAAATTTAATAACCATTAAACTGAAAATAATTAAAAATTAAAAGTGAAAGATTAAGAATCTCAGGTCAAATTACGATACTCTTTTCTATTCATATCTTTAACATGTGATAAAGAACTGTCGTTTTCAATGTATGCCTATGCATGTATTTTAATTATGATGTCTGGTTGCATTGAATGGAAAAAAGGTTTGAAAATTAAAAATTAAAATATAAATTTCATATCATAATTTCAGGTTTTGTAAACTTCATAATTACAGGTTTTGTATACTTGAAACCAATGCTGTTATATCATTGAATAGCTGGATTGAAATCTCGTGAACATTATTGCTGTTTATCAGGAATCTTTTAATTTTACATTTTTTTTAAAATTATGTGTGATAATTGCTGCAAAACAGTGTATAATTTTCCTGAAAGACCATCTTATAGTATGTTATCATATGCAACTGACATTGATATTAGTATCTGAACTATAATATTATGCTGCTAAACAATGAATATTAGTGACATTGTAAAGTACTGTTTAGATGCCTTTAACTCTATCAATTTTGTTTCAACTGTATTCTACATAATTTTGAATTGTCGTCAACGGCCTTTGATGTCATACTGTATGATGACGTTAAACCATGGAATAAAAAAAACTGTGTTCATTTTACGCCAGATAACGTCGACGGCCTACGAGTTGTCATTAAACTGAGGATTGAACAATAGAAATTGCTGTTTAGATTGTAGGCTAATGGGTCCAACAGTGTAACGACATCTTATAGCGTCAAAGGTAGTTACCGTCAATAAGATTCCAATCAAATGGGGTTATAATAATAAGGTAAGGTAAGTAACGGCTCTGGTATCCACAAGACGTCGTTAAACGCTTTATTAAAGACAATGTCCCAGCGTTGTTCGGCGCTGTCTCAACCAACTTCTGATGTCGTCGTTAAACATGAACTCGACAACAGAGATAGTGAATCGAAAATTTCAAAGTGGCAAATAAACAAGGCCAAAGTTGTCGAAATCAATCGCAAATGTTGAAGATGTCTTTGGATGTCGCAGATTTTAATGACTTTCTGTTGTGCTTGAGCTTTTGATTTGCCAATCGCTATTGGTTGAAGAACATTTATTTAGGATAACAAACTCAATGATGTTTACTTAACAAGTTTAGTAGCCACACCCTCACTATAAACCTTTGATCAGTTCAGGAGGCATTGGCTCTCCCGAAATAAATTTTAATTATAAATGAAAATAGTTATCGCCATATATTGGTCGCTCTGATAATAGAACGAGAATTCACGACTTGAGGCTTTAATATTCGTAAATATTCGTGAATATTAGGGCATTTTTAATATTCGTAAATATTCGTCAGAATTCGTTGATGACGTCATTGTTTCCGTTTTGTTTACGAACTAATTAAAGACTACTAATTTAAGAATATGTGCAGTGGTTTTGTAACTGTTCTTGTTCTAATGCCTAGTGTTTGGCACTGCATTTTGTACAATTAATCCCGGATTTTGAAGATTTAAGAATGAAAAGAAATTTTAAAAGTTTAGTATTCGTTGGCCAAAATCAATATTCGCTAATATTTGTCAATTTCTAGAAATCTTAATATTCGTAATAATTATGAGCATACTCGTTCCATGGCTCTAATAAGACACCTTTAAATTGTGTCATATCAGCGCTATAAATAGGCGTTTTCTTGAACGTGGATTTAGTGTTGTTTGTAGTGTTGCCACTCCTATGTTTATCCTCCAAGATCGAAGTTTTTTATATTCGAAATTTCGTGTGTATGACAATTGGAACGTTTCAGGCAGTGTGATTCTCCTTACAGATTTTATTTTAGTTATAGTTACAGTTATAGTTAATGGTTTTTTATTTTAGTTATAGTTATAGTTATAGTTAGTATTATTTTTTAGTTATAGTTATAGTTATAGTTAATGGATTTTTATTTTAGTTAATTTTAGTTACTACTTAGTTACAATAATTATAGCTATAAGCAAAATTGTGCGTATTAACACGCTGTTTCACAATTTGCTCAGAGCTTTGAAAGCCTTTGAAGCATGGGTGCATTCAGCTTCATGAATACACGAGTTTCCAAAGTAACTGACAATTGCATAATAAAAATATCGCATTATTCGTTCTCATTTATGTCGAATCGTCCGTATTGCACTTCCTATGTTTATTTTTTGCATTAACGAAAATAAAGATGAGTTTTCGTTAGTGTTATTTTCGTTATAGTTATAGTTATAGTTAATGATATTTTTAGTTATAGTTATAGTTATCGTTAACGAAATCATTTTATTTTCGTTAACGAACATTTTCGTTATCGTTATCGTTAACGAGAATCACACTGGTTTCAGGTGAGGTGGGGTATGACATACCCCAATATAAATTTTTACATGCCAGTCAAAATATCAACTACATAACATTTATTGCGAGCTAAACTTTAGTTCTGTAACCCATTATCAGATAAACTGGTAATTATCAGGAGCAAAAAACTTTTTCAATCAAAATCGAAATGGCCAGCGCCTTGACGCACAAAATGAAAGCGATCCTCTGCAATGTCATCTTCGTATCCCTTGAAACATGTAACGTTTGCGAACACGTGAAATAATACTCGTAATAATGGATCAATTTTGCATCGATGCAAAACTATAAATATAATATCTGCAATATCTTCTATTATCGCCCAGTTTTTCTGCACTGAGCCGTTACTTTTTTTAATTCATTAAAATAAGCATGTATACGAAAAATTAGAATTTCACTTTAATATGCAACAAAATAAAAAAAGTGCGTTCAAAAGTACCTTAAATTGTTCTAAAGTACCGTATCCGTATTTCACATTCACTAAGGTAGACAAAAAAAATCCAAGCTGGTTCCACTTTTTCCGTAGAAAACGCAGCGTATAATAGCTATGGGGTGTGTCATACCCCACCTCACCTCCAAAGGGTTATATATACAATTATCGTCGGATCAACCTAAGTTCAAGAAGCTCTGTCAAACCTTAAACACGCATGGCTTATATCCTTCATCCACACCTTTCTAAGCACAGTCTATAAACTCACCAAGCATGCCCTAACATTCATACACGTTCACTCTTTCACATCGAGAGATACATCTAAGCACACAAAGCAATACATAATCAAATTAATCATGGAAGGATGCATCGAGCAATGTATGTATATATATATATATATTTATTTATATATATATATTATCCTTATATAATCGTCGACACAGCATCTCTGATCCCCTGGAAACCGGACTCGGACCTCCCTCGGACTACTCTTTTGGACAACCCCTCTGATTAGACGCAGCGCTCGTGAATAAGCTGGTGCCCTGCGCTTGGCTTTCGAGTGGCGCTTTAGAAGTTTAGAGATTACGATTACGATTACGATATTGTAATAGAACAAAAAACAGTACACACACACACGCACACACACACAACAAACCCACACGCATATATTTAAGAATATAATCACATGCGAGCATGCATTGGCAGACCGGCGTTCACTGTTTGCTATCTGATGAACTGTTTGTTCTTTGATTTCAACGCCATTTAGTGCGGAACACAACACCCTAGACCCTTTATCAAGTTAACTCCAAGATCCTAATGTTTCTGACTCTTTGAAGTTCCGTCAACTTCCGTTGGACTTCGTAAAGAAACGGATCGACCTTTCGTCGTCGGGAACAATCCATCCGGATCCTCGTCTATGGGAAAGATAACCTCGTCTTCCTTAAACCGTCCTCCGTCCTTCAACGTTCTTCGAAAAAGACGAGATATAAATCATGACATTCGTTCGTTGTACAAAGCAAGGGTTCATCGAGAGTGATCAGTAATGCTACTGGAACGATTACTTATGGGAGAACAGTAGGCGTCAATTGTTTCGAATGGGGCGATGTCGTTGCTAAAGCAACAAAATGTTGCATTCAATGCAGTTGTAGGTTCTACTGATCCATAATTATTATGTCGAGAGAATATAATGACACTCGCTGTCTGTTGTAGCCTACCATGGAAATTGTAATTGCAATGTTGGCGTCCGTTTTAAAGAGAAATCATGCTAAAACTAGGGCTGGTACTGATTAAAATAATTTTAATCGACTTATCTCCTAAATTTAATCGAGATTAATCGATTAAATTCGATTAATTTGGTTCATGCTACATAAAGTGTGAAAAACTGTTTAGACTGTATACACTGCAAAATCCTTCAATTGTTCGACATGCTAAAGTTCAAATTGTCAAACTGAGTAATGTAGGCTAAAATCACATTTGTTCGCCAGGGCTTATCCCGACTGTTGTTAGTTGTATTGTAAGGCGCCCTTGTAACGGCATGGCCATGTTACGGCGCCATATAAATTGTCGTAATTATTATTATTATTATTATTATTATTATTATTATTATTATTATTATTATTATTATTATTATTATTATTATTATTATTATTATTATTATTATTACTATTATTATATCAAAATCTAGTGTAACTGGAAGGGCTATCCCTCTTCCATCTCGGTTATAGGGTCAACAAAAGAACCGGTGAAGGCCACAGCGTTAAAGCGCTGAATTGTCAAAGAAATTCTTTGAAAGAGAAAGGTTGTAAATTAATCGATTAAAATTGTTAACGATTAATCGATTAATTAATCGTTAAAATCCGCATCCCTAGTTAAAACACTGTTCTGCTGGGCTAGTGTAAGGTAAGATAGACGTCAGATAACTATTATACTCGCGATGCTAATCTTATTTGTTATGACACATAACCGTTTAAAAAATCGATACAATGTGTACTTGGATAACTCCTTAGCTACCGTATTCGGGTGGTGCCAGTCCGAAGCCTCCTAAATGAAGGAGGGCGACACCAATCTTTATTATGGCGCAGCGTCATTAAGCAATAGCGCCTTGAAGTGGCAAGGGGCTCTTTTCCGTTCTTAACTTCAGACCAGAAGGACGCTTATTCTCCGAAGCGACTTGAACTCCCTTGGTGGAAGGGACGATCGATGCCAATGAAAATAACAAATAGGAGACTACGCTTAACAACGGAGCGAGGCAAACACAACGTACCAAAAAATTAATGGCGTGTGAATTTCACCTTACAAGACTGCTCGAAGGTTAGATAGAGGTTACTAGTTAGTTAACCAGTCCACAGACCACAGCAAATTATGTATCAGACGATCCTATAGAAAGTTTAGCCTACAACACAGGCCATACTTCGGGTGCGGGAGATGGTTGAACGGTGAAACGCTTGCACGAAGATCAGAAAGACGCGGGTTCGATACCCTCTAGCCCCATAAGGTTGAATCAGATTTTGCTCCCTAGTGGCTATTTTTAAATTACCAGCAGGGCAGATGGGTGCCTTGCAGGCTGCCAAACAGTTACATTCGACTTCTGTTAAACTTGTTATCATCTGTCATTACTATATCCTGTATTTTTATTGCGTAAGACTTACATGTAAGTCTGAATTAATAAATAGAAAATTGTTGTTATTATTATTACTTCATAAATTAATAATTATGCATTTCCTATGGTGTGCTGATGTTCGAAGAAATCTTGAATGTTAACGACATCGGTTCTAGAAACTGTAAGTAAGTACTTTATTGAGAAGCACTAGCAAACGCGCAGCACTGTACATGGCAAGATTAATACAGTAGATGTCGCTAAGCACTGAAAAGGCAAAATGCTGAATTCTTCTTAAACACCTTTAAATCATAGAATTCAAATGCAATATAAGCGTCATTTTCGTTCAATGAGCTGTATTATGCCACAAACTAATCTTTGTCGGCGGCAACGACCTATGTAGTCATAAGCTGCCGTTAAACTGAGGATCCATCCAATCTCCGGATGAGTTAGTTCTGTCTCTTCGGCGTTTTCTCTGCTACCTAATAAAAGCTGTCATTATCAGTGCGACCGCTGCTTGGGATTTTTCCAAGATCTTCGGATTTTGGGGGTTTGACTTGGGATCTGGGGATTTAGCCTAGCAATCTTGGGATTGGTTTCTAAGGTCTACAGACTAGTTTTTTTTACCGTACATTGCAGCAGTGGCAGCGAATCAGATAAGACAAACTCGCTTAGTCTGAAAGACGTTTATTATTATTGTAACTTGCAAACATTGTTAATTCAATGTTATGCTCCGGTTTTTCTTTGCCAGTTTTTAGCTAGGCATTTTTGTGAATCATTGTGATTGATGAAAGTTAAAACGCATTTCATATTTCATCATAACTTTTTCCTTTTCGGTAACTTGGGATTTTTTTTTACACTTTTGGCCAATCTTGGGATTTTTCTGGCAAGGGCTTGGGATTTCAGAAAATGGAGAGTGGTCGCACTGGTTATTATGAAGTGTTGGCAACTTTCTTTTCTTAGCCTCGGCATATGAGGTCGGGTCGCCAGTCCTCTCCTTCACCGTCTCATCTTCTCGCTCACTATTCATCGCCAGTGTAGTCGTTGACTAAGGGACGAAGGTGGAGCAGAAATCTTGAAACAAAGTTCTGCCTTGGCATGCAGGAATTTTAATTGGCCGGCGCGCATAAGATTTCTTCTATTTAGCCAATTAGAAATCGTTCGATGTGGAATAATGAGTCTCGAAAACGAAACTTTAGCAAAACCCATTTCTAACATGTTACAAATGACAGAAGAAAACAACAGCATGTTTGCATTGAACGCAACATTTGTTGCGGTAGCAGCGGCGCCGCCTGCATTCGAGAAAATAGGGGCCTACAATTCTCTCATCAGTCGTTTCGTTCTATTAGCAGGATTGGTCACCATAGATTGGTCACCCTTGTCTTGTACAACCAACGAATGTCACGATTTATATCTCGTCGGGAGAAAGTCTTTTTAAAAGAACCATGCAGAAGTACGGACGACGGTTCAAGGAAGACGAGGTTCACTTTCCCATAGACGAGGATCCGGATGGATTGGTTCCCGACGACAAAGTTCGATCCATATCTTTGCGAGGTTCAACGGAAGTTGACGGAACTTCAGGAGAGTCAGAAGGAGGTTCCATTTGGAAGACAACCTTCCTCACCTTCGACCGAAATAGAGATTCTGAGCATTCTGGGGATGAGTGTAAAAAATAATGTAACTCACTGATCCACACCAACCCAACGGACTCACTCTAGCTGGGCTGAGGTCGGATTAGGCAATCGTAATCGCAACTGCGCATTCCCATCACCGTTCTCTTCTCATCTCTCCCTTTTCCTTTCCCCTTATACGTACACACTCGTGGAGCGCGGTGGTGTAGAGGTATGTTCGGTGCCTTGCAGCCGGAGGGTTGCGGATTCGAATCCACCTCAAGCCGCCGCGTAGGGACCCTGGGCAAGTCCTTCGCTAGCAATTGCTCATGCACTTCGGCGTGAAACTCCGATTCAGTGTCCGAGCTGTAGTCGAGAGCGCCTCTGAGTAGAAATCTTGAAGGTGCGCTATAACAAGTGCTCATACATACAAACATACATACATACATACATACATACATACATACATACATACATACATACATACATACATACATACATACATACATACATACATACATACATACATACATACATACATACATACATACATACATACATGCATACATACACGAGGATTCACAAGCCGACGTTCACAATGTCTGCTATCTGATGAACTGTTTTTGATTTATGATTTAGGCCTAAACGCCATTTAGGCAGAACTGTAGAAGTGCGGTACAGGACACGCTTTATAAAGTTAAAGTCAAACGCCAGCCAAATTCCCGTTTCCTCTATGCATACAAACACACCGATACCAACATACATACATTGAGAAGCAGTCGGTTTACGAAGGTGATGGCCACACAGTACATGGTCTGGAGCGAAATAAAAATTAAACGATTTCTATAGCGACAAATTAGAAAGCGCCACCTAGGACATCTGGCGATCAACCGATCCAATGTAGACTGCAGCGATAGCACCATATTACCAACGTTTCTGCAGCACCCTATAGACGAAGCAAGCGCCAAATCCCATTCTGTTTTAGTGTTTAGAGACTATATTTATATACATATATATAGATACACACATAATATATATATTCGCCATAGGGCCTTTATGCATATGTAATTATTATATATATATATACATACCTACATACACGATATATATATATTAACTCTTTGGAGGTGAGGTGAAGCATTGTAACGTTTCAGGTGAGGTGGGGTCTGACATACCCCAATACATATAATTACTTGCAAGTCGCAATATCAACTATAATATAAATTGTGAGCTAAACTACAGTTATGTAACCAATTGTCGGCTAAACTGGTGATTTTCAGGAACAAATAACAGTTTTCAATCATAATTGTTATGGCCAGCGTGGTGGCGCTCAAAATCAAGCGGCCCTTTGCAATGGCATCTTCGTGGCCCTCAAAACATGTAACGTTTTGGGAACACGTGACAATGTCGTGACATAATACCCGTAATAATGGATCAATTTTACATCGATGCAACACTATATGCTGTAATATCTTATAATCGCACATTTTTTCGGCACTGTGCCGTTACTTTTTAAATTCCTTAAAATCAATATGTATACGAAAAATTAAAATTTCACTTTAATATGCAAGAAATAACAAAAAATGGCGTCCAAAAGTACCTGAAAGTGTCCTAAAGTGTCCGTATTTCACATTCACTAAGGTAGACAAAAATAATCCAAGGTGGTTCTACGTTTTCCGTAGAAAAAGCAGCGTAGAATAGCCTTGGGGTGTGTCATACCCCACCTCACCTCCAGAGGGTTAAAAGAAAAGAGAGAGAAAGAGGCAAATGGACAGGTTAAGAGGTGAGAGGTGAGGGAGAAGAGTGAGGAGAGGGGTAACTATGGGGGAAACTAAAATGTACATTAGGGTTGACATCGACGACCTTTGCAAGGCGGCCACAAAATGTCCTTAAACACTTAAATCCACGACAAATACGATCTTCTGTTAGCCACCTTTACATCGTGTTTTCACGTTTCTATAAATGCCTTACACGTAATCTCGTGTTATAATATATAATAGTGGCTTGTAGAGCTGTAATAATTATGCCAAAACTAATCTTTGTCGGCGGAAACGGCCTATGTTGTCATATGCTGCCGTTAAACTGTGGATCCATCGTGTTATAATCGCTGCAGCCTGGATGAAGAAAGAGGAGGGTGACGCTAATCAATCAATCAATCAATCAATCAATCAATCAATCAATCAATCAATCAATCAATCAATCAATCAATCAATCAATCAATCAATCAATCAATCAATCAATCAATCAATCAATCAATCAATCAATCAATCAATCAATCAATCAATCAATCAATCAATCAATCAATCAATCAATCAATCAATCAATCAATCAATCAATCAATCAATCAATCAATCAATCAATCAATAACACAGATATCACACAGTAACGTTAAACTGAAACTAATACTACTTTGATCACTGCCTGGACGGATAGTGTTGTACAGCTGTTAGTGAAACGCTGATAAGTGATCGTTTTTAGCGGAAACCATTACGGATTTGATGGATTTACAAAACGAATTTTCAGTAGATAAATAATTCGAAATGCGTTTTATACGAAGGGATAATCGACAATTTTAACTTGATTGCAGTCATGAGCAAGATATTCGGTTTTTTTGCGCCTGGCAGTAAATTATCTAAAAAATATTAAGTATGTATCTATGCATACATGCGTGTGTGTGTGTGTGTGTTGTGCGTGTGTATGTAGGTGTGGGTAGGTGGATGTGTGTGTACGTGTGTGCGCGCGGTGTGTGTTTGAACCAGTCCAACACGCTAACTGCTACAATGTCATGTACACTATGGAGCAACCCTTCTGTCAACAGGGGACGATGGGACAATGAAGACCTACTAGAAACGAAGTTTAGAAAGGGTTTTAAAACTTTGGTGAAGAAGGAAGCGACAATAAGCATCTTCATTATGTTGCAGCGATGTTAAACAGAAATTACAATAGGTTAGTTCGATGTTGTCTTCGTCATTTAGACACTTTAATCTCTCTATCCGAAATTATATAAAACTTATTTCGTTAAATCGATCAACTTTTTGTTCGCTGTTTTGTTATACATACCTATTACCCACCTATACATATAATCGGGGCTATTATTATTAATTCAACCACGCATTATGATTACAAGGCATTATATAAACGGATGATTGCAAGTTAAGTAAGTAAGTAAGTAAGTATATTCTTTAATAAAACCAATTGCATATCCGCACTCTGGTGTACATACATCTTAACAACAATCAACAGTTAATGTTAATACGAGTACAACATTCTAACAATAAAGGTCTTTCGCTGTAAATTATCTGCAAGAGGTACACAATGGTCGTGCGATCGCGGTCGCAGGGTATATTGTTGGGGCTTTTTGGTGGAAGTAAACTATGCAGTACGTGGCCCTGGTTCATCAGGACCGCAGAGAAAAGACGGGTGTCAGCTTCAAGACAAAGTCGCTCAAATTTTGGGTAGTCTTCAGGAAGATACCGGAGGCGGATTAGCTTACTTATTGCTGATTGAAGTCGGCATCTATACTGTTGTCCCGCAAACCCCCACCAGGCCGGGGCAGCATAGAGTAAACGAGCCACAGTTGTTGCACGTACTACATCATAAAGCTGCAGACCCTTGAGGCCATGTGCAACAAGAATGCGCAGGGCATACATTGATTGTTTTGCCTTACAGCATATTCGGGTGATATGAGGCTCAAAACTGAGAACTTCTGTAAATGTAACCCCTAGGATATTCAGGCTCGACACCCTAGTCAATCCAGGGGTGACATCCGGAACAGTGTCATTCCATGCACGCCCCTCGGCCGTCTGATCACCATCTCAAAGGTTTTTTTCTTATTTAGTTTAAGGTTACATGTTTCGGCCCATTGGGATACATGATCAAGTTCATTTACCACTGTGGCAGTGTTTGAAGCGGGTACCAACAGATAGGTATCGTCTGCATATTTGATAAGCCTATTTCCGGGGTGAGCCGCTTTAAGCTTTGAAATTGTTGTAATAAAGTTGGCTGGGCCTAAACCAGAACCCTGAACAATACTAGCAGTGATGTAAACAATGGCAGAAATTAAGCCATTGTATTTGGTTTCATGACCCCGATCTCCAAGATAGGCAATTATCCAATTGTACAAGCAGTCTGGTATTTGCAGCTCTGCTAGTTGTTCAGCTAGGTAAGAGTGCCTCACCGTGTCGAAGGCTTTTGTAAAATCTAGGGCAATAAGATGTACGAATTTATTGTCTCTTAGTAGATCCGTAAGGTTGTCGGTCAAGGCGATTAGTGCAGCTGAGGTGGAACCTGTAGGTCGGAAAGCGTATTGGTCCGTGAAATCTTGATTAAGCCGAGGTTCGAGCAGAATTGGGTAGAAGAAACGGTGAACAATAAAATTTTCCAATAATCGGCAAAGAATTGGTGTGACCGAGATAGGGCGAAAATCGGCAGCTTCAGATGGATGAGAAATCTTTGGCACTGGCGTAATAGTACTGACTTTCCATTGAGATGGAACGTAGGAGAAGATAATTGAAATGTTGTAGAGGTGCGCAACAGGTTCAGCTAACGCTGAAGCCGCCGTCTCGATAAACCAGAAAGGCAAACCATCGGGGCCCGTAGCTGTTCTTTTTGTTGAAGCCAGTAGTTTATAGGTAGTAAATTCGTCAACAATCACCTTTGTGCTGTCGACGACCGTAGATTTGATTAGGGGAGCTGAATAATGTGCGTCTGTAGAGATACATCCAAAATGCTGATTCATCGAAGACGCAGTGACATCGCAATCAGATGACGGTGTATCGCCCCGGCCAGCCCCTCGAAGCCTATTCACCTCCGTCCACAACTCACGTGATCCTCGCTTAAAACGCTCAAAAGTTAATGTATTTCGCCGTGTGATCAGGTTATTTATTCTTTTTGAAAGAGCAGAGGCAACTTCAACATTGTTTTGCTTTAGCAGCTTGTTTCGTTTTCGGAGCAAATGTTTGATAACTGGAGTCATAAAAGTTATTACACGAGTCGAATGTAACTGTATGGCAGCCATGCAAAGCGCCCACCTGTCCTACTTCTCATTTTACCAACGCCACCTAGCAAATAGAGGGCTGAGTCGACCTTTGGAAGGGTAGCGGGAATCGAACTCGCGTCCATGCTGATATTCGTGCCAGAATGTTGTCATTCACCTCCCCCTCCCCATGCTTGGTCTTTGGTCATTTATACATAGTTTAACAGTTTTAATCTCTTTATCCTATTAACTAAGCCCGTTAAGAGAAGGTATACATTATTCCGCTGCTGCCCACTATCGGTTAGTGCCAGTTCCAAGCTTCGATAAAGAAGGAGGGCGATGTTCGCCTATGTCTTAAGCCAAAGTAAAGTCGTGGATTTCTTTCAGTCGATAATCTGGTAACAGGACAATAACCCCCCGGACAATAACCCCCCGGACAATCACCCCGGACAATCACCCCCGGGACAATAACCCCCCGAGACAATAACCCCCCCGGACAATTACCCCCGGTACTGACTTACCAAACATCAAAAAGTAATTATTAGACAATTAGTAGACAATTAGTAGACATCATAAACCAAAATATTAGACAATTAGTAGACATGAAAGAGTTACCAAACATCAAAAAATAATTATTAGACAATCAGTAGTCAATCGGGCAAAGAGTAGACATAAAGACAAAATTTTCATCCAACCATTTGGAAGTTCAATGGATTTATTCAAAGAGAACAAGCCTTACAACAAGTTCACTGCAGCCAATTTCTGGCTGGTCACCCATCACAACCTCGAAGGAAGAAGTACGCTGATTCCAATGCAAGAATTCTGGCCGTCGTTAGCAACTACAGTGAGCGCAATGTTCTTGACTATCTACGTGGAATCGCTCACAACCTTTCTTTTTAAGTTCGACGAACAAATTAACAATAAACAGCATTTAATTTCATACTGTGACATTTCATGGTTCTCTAGTTCTCTTACACATGTGTCTAATAAATTCAAATATAAACTGTATGATTAATACACATTATTTGTATATTTATATAATTAATATAATAAATTATCAGTATAGGGGGTTATTGTCCGGGGGGTTATTGTCCTGGGGGGTTATTGTCCCGGGGGTGATTGTCCGGGGGTGATTGTCCGGGGGGTTATTGTCCGGGGGGTTATTGTCCTAGAACCGATAATCTGGCTTGCAACACCGAAACTACAATTACGAGGGTTGATCAATAAGTAATGAGAAAAACATATTAGACAGCTTTTTTTGCAGAATTTTTTATTTTTATTTACTAGCTTACTTATTTAGCAGAGTTTTTATTTTTAAATTGTCACGTGGGCCATTACTGTGGTTGCTAGGCAACTGCCGGAAGCCGTCTGCCCAGCGGCTGTTGTAAATAATGGAGAAAAACGAGAAACGTGCGGTTATTAAATATTTGCATTTAAAAGGATTAACTCAAAATGAGATTGCAACGGACATGAAGAAGGTTTTAAGGGACAATGCCCCTTCACAGGCTACAGTCTATCGGTGGGTAGCTGAATTTAATCGCGGTAGGCAATCAACTGAAGACGAGCACCGTTCTGGCCGCCCTATTGAGACTTGTACCAACGAAAACGTTCAATTCGTCCAGGATCTGATACAGAAAGATCGGCGGGTTAATATTAGAAATGTAGCAGATTGTTTGAAGTTGTCATACGGCACAACCCATCATATTATTACAGACATTTTGGGGTACAACAAGGTCTGTGCTCGATGGGTTCCACGAATGTTAACACATGAAAACAAGCAAGTCCGACTAACAACTTCTCGTGAAAATCTCGACCTTTTTAGAGAAGACCAGGCAAAGTTTCTACGCAGATATGTCACTATGGATGAGACTTGGGCTCACCACTTTGATCCCGAGACAAAACTGCAGAGTATGGAGTGGAAGCACGTCGATTCCCCGACACCGGTCAAATTCCGCAAAATTGCATCAGCGGGTAAAGTTATGGCATCCGTATTTTGGGACAGTGAAGGTATTTTTATGATAGACTACTTGGAGCGTGGAAAGACTATCACGGGTGTCTACTATGCACAATTAATCCGAAAACTTCGCGTGGCTATTAAGGAAAAACGTCGAGGGAAGTTGCGTCAAGGTATCGTGTTTCATCAGGACAATGCTCCAGCTCACACCTCGTCTGTTGCAATGACTGCAATTCGCGAGTGCGGCTTCGAACTGCTACAACACCCACCCTATTCTCCAGACCTGGCACCGTCTGACTTCCATCTGTTTCGTTATCTGAAAGATTCGCTTCGCGGACAGAAATTTGACACTGATGAAAGTGTTATCCATGCCATAAATGACTGGTTTCAGGAGCTAGATAAAACTTTCTTCCTGGAGGGTGTAAAAGCACTTGAACATCGCTGGGAAAAATGTGTTGAGCTTCAGGGAGATTATGTTGAAAAACTATAAAACAATTTTGGTCCAGATTTGCTGTCTAATATATTTTTCTCATTACTTATTGATCAACCCTCGTAATTACGTCTTCCTTTAGACACCTTTACATCGCGTTTTCCTAGGCTATTATATTAGTTGAACTAACAGACACCGACCAAGTGCCATCTTACAAAACTACGATGTGCAGTAAGGTTGACGTCAACGGCCCTTGCATGGCGGCCACACGATGTTAAAAATGAAAACCACGAAAAATAAGTTCTTCTATTAGACACCTTTACATCGCGTTTTCCGATGCTATTCATATCTTAATCTGGTTTTTTCCTCCGATGCTATATATTTCTGAATCTAGTTTAATCACTAGTGTATCAAGCTGTAATATTATGCCAAAATAATTTCTGTCGACGGAAACGGAATCTGTTGTCATAAGGTGTCGTTAAACTCTGGATCCATCCAATCACTAGTGTCTTCTCGTTTATCTTCTCTCCTCCAAGAAACGACATCTGTCCCGTTGTGTATCGACACCATTTAATCGTCATTCTTTTCCAGGTGTTGCCTGTCCCAAGACTGATAAATGGAGGAGGGACGAGCTAAGCATCTCTTTTATGACACAGTGTCGTTAAACAGTAAATACACACACATTCGCTAGTTTTATTGTGGGCATTTAACGTGAACGGTTCTCGTTTAACAATGTACTAATAATACAAATACTCGCAAAATGGCAATATACAGAGATTATTACAATTGTTGAGTTTGTTGGAAATAGATGGGGTTCGAAGTCGATCTGCTGGTTTTTGAGCAGAGAAAAACAGTCTCTTGAATTGAGTCCGATACACAGCCATCCGTATTGTATTTACAGATTTAGAAAGCTCCTCTCTCAGTCTTAGTGGCACTCCCAGTGCGAAAGTCCCCGAGAATAAAGACAAGTTTTGAGGTATAATATGTAGCCGGGCCACCGGATCGTATGGTGGTGCAAACAAAGGGGGGAAGTTGATTTCATAGCGAAGGGTCAATGCAGGCACAGGAACAGGACTGGGCTTTGGCCGTTCTCACACGAGGAACAAAAAGGTCAAGACGTTCGGAAGAGCGGAGCGGGCGAAGGGAAGCAGCCGAGGTAGGCTGACGTATTGAGTCACAGAGGTATTTATGGGCAAGACCTAGGTAGGATCGGCAAATGAGGACTAGTAACTTTAACTGGATGCGTGCAGTAAGAGGAAGCCAATGTAGTTGTTCAAACATGAATGTAGAGATATTGGAGAATCGCGGGAGACGGGCAATACGTCTGGCAGCTGCATTAAGAACCGATTGCAGAGGGGAGAGGCGCACTTTACGGAGGCCAACCAAGAGGGAATTACAATAGTCAATGCGAATGCAAATAAAGGCATGAACTATTGAGGCAAAAACCAAAGAAGAAACAGATCGTCGAATTGCCTTCAACGTTAGCCAGCTGACCAAACCGCTCACCTTCGACACCTTTGAAACGGTGTGAACCGACGCTATAATTATATAAGGATGGGAAACAGTCGACAAGTTACTGATGAGTTCGCACGACCTAGACGACTAATACGACGTAAGTATTATTACTAACCTTCAAGATAATAATTATGACACTGACTATGATCATCATCACGCATTCACTTTTGTTTAGTTGTAGTTGTTGATGATGACGACCAATATATTTTACTCCTTAATATGACCAACTGGGGTCCCGGGGGACCCCAATTGTCACTCACACGTTTTTGCATTCTGCTCTTGTTGAAACGTCACTTTATTTTGCTACAAGTTAAAGTTCTAACTTGTCATTGTTTACCTGGGTATTGCTTACCATCTAATAGTCTGATAAGATAAAATTAGTGTTTTACTGAGTGTCAAGACTGGACAAGATGACCTAACTAATTGCTGAAATAAACATTGTCATGAGTTGTACTGAATAGTTTTAATAGCAGCTATCACAAACAGCTTGCTGCTGACTGTGTTCGCCACACACTGGCCGGTTGCATAGAGTACATTCACGTGCTGCCTTCTTGTCATTACCGCGTTGACACAATGAGCATCGCCGACGCTTGGCCTTGGCCTTTGAGCCTTTGGAGATTGAAGCTGAGTGTGGTTGACGGGGTTGAGCTTCTACACCACAGTTCTTCATCGCAGCTCTGATTGGTGCTTGGATTGTAGGAGTCATTGCTCGTTGTTTCATGTGAGGTGTTACCATGGCATACCCAAGGTCTGTCAGAAACAGACGTCGTCGACGTGTGGCATTCAAAGTCTGCCAGTCTGGGTTGTTGCCCACCCACAGAATGTAAGAAGCAATTCCAGCGATGTCAAGGATGTTGAAAAAAAGCACCATGGGCCAACGGTTAATCTTTCTTCTTGTGGTGTGCATTGTAGCCAGGTGATCCATATTGTCAACACCGCTTTTGGTTGCATTGTAATGGAGGATTATTTCTGGCTTGTTGCTCATCTGAGCATCAGTGGTGGCATCGTGGTGCAGCGTGGATATAGCTAACACAGCTTTGCCTGGTTTAGGAAGAAACGATACAAGAGTAAGTTGGTCATGAAATCCAAACAAAGAGCTCAATTCCTGGCGCCCACGCCTGGCCTTCATTGCCTCTGGAACTTGAGGTTTGTTGCTACGAATTGTACCAACATATGTCATTCGATCTGCAAGTAGCTGCTCTGCAAGATCAACAGATGAAAAAAAGTTATCTGCCACCACGTTCCTGCCACTGTGCCGCCATGGCGATACCAATTGTTTCACTACTCTTGCGCCTTGTCCTGTCTCACGCTGAGTTCCCTCCTGTCTGCCCAGATATATGTCCGCAGTAAGTGGATATGAAGTGACAGCGTCGCAGCACCACCATATTTTGATACCGTATTTTGCAGGTTTGGATGGTATGTACTGCCTGAAGTTGCATCTGCCACGGTAAGCCACAAGCTGCTCATCTACGCACAGATCAGGACCAGGAACAAAAAACTTTGGCAGTTGAGCAGTACACATTGTCCATATGTCACGGAAAGCGGCCAGTTTGTCGTGTTTCAACCTTTCATCACGCGTTGCCTTGTCGTCGAATCTCATGTACTTCATGATGCAGCGAAATCGTGTCCTAGACATGGTTGCAACAAAAACTGGCCTGCCTTCACGCTCAGACCACAAGCTTGACTGTGGCTCATGATTTCCTCTGTAGACACCTGCCAGTATGCAAAGTCCAATGAACGCAAGCATTTCCTTGTCATTGACAGGTTTACATTCAGCGCGTTGATTTTCAGGATTTTGTTCATTCCAGGCACGTATTCGTCTCCTTGCCTCCCTGTTCGTCTGAAGAACAATTCCGTCAATAATTTCCGGGGTCAAGAAAAGCTGGTACGTATCAAAAATTGTGTCACACCGTGATGTGGCAGTTACACCAGCAGGTGTTCGAATGATATCTTGAACACGCCGACGGCCTGATGCCGGTGGCTGTGTTTCCCATAGAAAGCCGTTTTTGCCAGTCATCAGATGACCTGAAGCCGATTTTGCTTGAACTGCAACACCTTGCTGTCTTCCTACTCCTCTACCACGCAGACCACGACCACGACCTCTTGTTCCAACTGAAATAGGCCTACTGTTTTGACCACTGTTGGCTGGAGCAGGTAGGCATTGCGCACCTATGTCGACTTCGTCATCTGCACTTTCCACATCGCTATGTTCAGAGTACTCAGATACATGATCATCATTCTCTGAAACTGAGTCATTGTCATTATCTGTGCTGTCGTCACTCTCGTCAAGAATTATTCGTAGTGCTTCTTTTGCACTGTATCGCGCCAGACCAATTCTCGCTGTCATAATAAATGTTCAAACAGTACCGTTAAGTTCTTTAAAATGCACTGCTAAAGCTGGGGTCCTCCAGGACCCCACTGGATTTTATTTATTTAAAAAATAACCGTAAGAGCAAATCCGGATTTCACTAGACGTAAACAGTGAGCGATATCCAGGTAACAAATTCATAAAATGCCGTAAAAAAATTTCTCATAGCCCAAAAGTAGCACAAGCCTATGCAGCGCTGAGGTCCCCCAGGACCCCAGTTGGTCGCATGAGGGTTAAATAACAATTATTGTATGTTGGACACTGATGCATCAATTGTAATCATAAACTCTAAATTTGAAAGTCAAAAGCTAATCGCAGGGCACCAGCTTATTCACGAGCGCTGCGTCTAGTCAGAGGGTTTTCCAGAGATGTAATGGGAAGATCCGCATCTGTTTGCCAGAGAGAAGAGAGGGAGGAGACTGAGGAGAAAGCGAAAACCATCACGAGTACCAATGCAAACTATTGTTACAGAGGAAATTGCCTGATTGTCGTCATGGGGTTTCTCTTCAGCCTAAACATTGTGCACGACTATTACAACCCTATTATAGACAGTGACCTAAATGTGAGGACATCATAGTGTGCGAAAGGTAACAAATCACCGTTTATTTTACCATACCATTTCGTTGAACATGTCACAAGTTGTCATTCTCTGAGAAAGTACAAGAAATTCCAGTCAAGCAAAAACGTCAAATTGGTGTAACAATGCCCAAGCACTGAAAATGTAGCCTATCTATAAGATACATAAAAAAAATTAAATCTAAAAAAATCGAGAAAGTAATTGAAAATATTAACAGAACTAAGTTTAAGAAAAGGGGGAAGAGGCATAGAAACCATGATCGCTGGTAAGGTGAGAGCTTTAACAAGAACAGTCGCGACAAAGTGAAGACTTCATACGCCAATCTCCTAAAGTTTCCATGTTTCACCTTGATTAGCTGTGTGGTCTACTCCATGCGTAAAAGCCTATGGGAGGTGGGGGATAAACTGCGGAGGAGGAATGCCGAGGGTCACAGCTTGCACGGAGATAATCTAGCAGAAGGGGAGAGCGCATTTCGGAAAACTGGAAAGGAATGGGACGGTAGAAGGGAGGCGATGTTCATGGTCATCGGATAGAATGTAGATAGCTCGGTGACTTTCTTGGAGGCCATGCAGGCGAATCTTTGTGTTAGCGTTAGAATAATCAGTGTTTTCATTGAAAACTGTGTCGGAGCTTTGACGTCGAGTTTATGGTATAGATCTAGTTACGAGAAGTGAGCTATTTTGACGAGAGTACATAGGTTTAAAAAAGCCACTAGATTAGAACGCATGAAATCTCAAGTTTGGCCATGGCGCAGATTTTGTTTTTGGTCTTTTGATTAAATTGAATAAGATTTGATTCAATTGATTATATTGCAAAGTGAGGTTAAATTTGTTCAGATCAGATTAGAGCCTGTGTAGATTAATAACTTAATTGGAGCATGCATAAATGGTATATGTAACTGAAAAAAGAGTAAATAGATCTTTAAAGAATATTTGAATTGTTAAGTACGTTAGAATGAGAATCTGCACATTGTCTTAGCTAGAGAATTTGCATGAACACGAAAACACTGAATGCTAGAGCTAACATAAATATTTGTTTAGACACCTTTAATTTGTTCCCCGTCATTAATATTCAGATTGTCGACTGAATAATAGCGCTAACATTCATTTGGACACCAATCGTTTTAACGATCATATAATTATAAAGTATGGAACAGATTGTAGAGCGAACTTTTGTCGGAAGAAAGTAGCAGAGGGATAGGGTGCTAGTTAAATCACCCCATGACATGAGCTTTTGATCGCAGTGTCGAAACTCCTCAGCATCTATGCCGTCAACATCCCTCAGCCTTCAGGCCGGAAAATCCAACTCAGCTACGAAGCAGAGCCTAATATAGAAAGAGTATGGGCCAAAACAAAAGTGCCATTAACTAATACAGAAAGTTTAAGTAATTAATTTGCCCTTAAACGTGACATATGGGCTACATGCACGCAATGTAAGCTTATACATGCACACAATATTATTAATCACCTTCTCAGAGCCAATGTTCGTTTCATCCTGTTCAGAATGGACAATTTTGTGGGCATACTCAACGGCAGATCTGCCAGAACAAGGTATTGAATTATTGTCGAGTTGTTGAATGTTTAGAGATAGTTTAATAAATAAATAAGGTTACACAGTTTAATGACTTACACTAATTACTTTACTAAAGATTTTAGCTAGTAAATGATATCCTACAGTCCTACACCACAAAAAATTCCAATTGTGTTGAACCGTAGAAATGAAGAATAGTTGAAAAGCACCCAATGGAAAAGGCACGGTAGCGGTGGAGATCATGGAACAATGGGGTGGGGCGCGGTGGTGTAGGGGTTAGAGGTCTGCGGGTAGAGCATTTTTGCTACCCGACCCGTACCCGTAGCACATGACCGTTACCCGTACCCGTACCCGACCCGTACTCGAAATTACTACCCAACCCGACCCGTACCCGCGGGTATACCCGTACCCGTACCGTACCCACCACATAATTAATAGAACTTCCCAGAATCCGAGTCTCTACCAGTCCAATGGTCTTACAAAGCATGTCGTAGTAATAGTAGGCCTAATAGGCTGGCGGTGATCACAGTAATAATAATAATAGTAATAATAAAAAATAATAATAATTATAATAATAACTTGTTTCGGGGGACCCGCAAGAGACAGATTGCCTCTTTCAGTGTCTTTCAATTTGCACACAACGATCCAATGCTGTTGCTTTTCGCTGCATATTTTACACATTTGACCAGTGAAAATGACCGTTAACTCCAGAACGACAAAACTCTTTGTATAGTTTCTTAGAGCCTGAGGGATTTCATTTACCTCAGGCGATTTAAAAACATAATAATAAATTTTATGCAACCAACGATAACATGGCGGTTGGCAACAAAATAACTCAATTCGAATAGTTTAAGTATTTCTCAGAGGGAAGGAGTGACAGACTTGGTATTTCAACTATGCCTAGCCTCAGCTACAGTAACTGCATCAACCTGTTTTACAGAAAACACGGCTGCTGGACTGCCAGGCTCGGCGTCAGCGACTTCTGAAACCGGCTGTCGGGACTAAAACTCAGATATATGTAAAAACACAATGAACGGATTGTGTTAATGGAAGCCTTTTTGTATCTGTAAATTGAGCATCTATAAATGAATGTCAAGCTCCTTAATGGGCAAGGACATAGGTCAACACGAGGATATAGAATACCGCCAGCTATAGTAAGTCTTTGAAGGCGCAAGACTCACAATTACATGTCACCCCAAAACTTCAATTCGTCACGGGTAAAACCGGGTATACCCGTACCCGTAATGCTCCTACCCGTACCCGACCCGACCCGTAAAATGTCTACCCGATCCGTACCCGACCCGCGGGTACGGGTCGGGTACGGGTAAACCCGCGGGTACGGGTATACCCGCAGACCCCTAGTAGGGGTATGTTCGGTGCCTTGAAGCCGGAGGGTTGCGGGTTCGAATCCACCTCAAGCCGCCGCGTAGGGACCCTGGGCATGTCCTTCACTCACAATTGCTCATGCACTTCGGCGTGAAACTCCGATTCAGTGTCCGCGCTGTAGTCGGTAGCGCCTCTGAGTAGAAATCTTGAAGGGGCGCTATAACAAGTGCTCATACATACATACAATGCATACAACCGTCTTTCATTGTGCCAATACGCTGGTGGCCGATTATGGGTGCAATATGCACTCAGTGCGAGTGACTGAATGAGGAAGGTGGACATGTTAGGAATGAGGAGGGTAGAAAGCGTTATGGTCTGTAAAGCTGTGGAGCCCATATTGATACTTCACCTAATTATTGATGATTGTATGTTCTCATGTACGTACGTGTACGTGTGCATGTATGTATGCATATATGAATGTATGCGTGTATGTATGTGTGCAATTGTGTATGTCTCTGTTGCCTAATATTTGTAATATTAATATTAGTATAATGATGTTAATGATGTATAGACATGTACAGACATACATGTATATTCGTATGTCCGTATGTATGTAGACCTATTAAGTACTAGGAATATTGATATGGGCTGATAATGCTGAAGAGTCTTCTAATTGAGGTCTAGACATCACTCAAGCACTTCACAAACATACATTCATGTATTCATACGTGCACCCAGAAGTACTTATTACTCAGCTGGAAAACCAGTACTTCTACATAATCAAACTCGATAATGAGTACTTGTACACTGTTTATGAATCCAAAGTAAGGTTACTTTTATTACTTCTGCCCGGTAATTCGAACAACGCTACTTTTATTATGCATGTCCCATTATTGTTTAAATTTGCAGTTAATTACCAGTAGCCGTGTGCTCCACGAATCCACATCTGACAGGATCATTATCGGGAAACTGAAATGAAAAACGAAACTATTAGATTAATTTTCTCGGCAGGGTGTTGCTACTGGATTTATAATTTCGCTTTTCCAGAAACTTAATGGCCTCATGTGACATTCAGGAACTTATAGCTATAGCAAAAACTTTCCCATGCCAAACAAGGTTCTTGTAAAGAGAGTTCTTATATCGTTGATGACCGTTCCGCTTCTGTGACACTGTCCTATCAGTTGAGGCTTCGAACAATGCCTTAATCAACAGACTCGGTGGCAGAGTGGTGCGAGGGACTGCTCAGTGCGGATTTTATGTGCTGCAAGCCTTGACTTCAGTTATTATTCCTCTTCGTCGAACTCCAAGCATGGTGTCTACTATCAGCTCGGGATGGGAATATATCGGATTGGTTCTCCGTGTCTGCGGGAACTCACTCATTCCGACACTGCTAGACACCTGAAAACAGTCCTCTTGTTGGTTTTAATAATTCTCATATCATATAGACCTGGGCAGGCAGTGCTCTGTGAGGCTTTCAAAATGCGTTCGGATGAGTGGCTAAATGAATGCATTCTTGTATGCCTACATCAATACAAACATACATACATACATACATACATACATACATACATACATACATACATACATACATACATACATACATACATACATACATACATACATACATACATACATACATACATACATACATACATACATACATACATACATACATACATACATACATACATGCATGCGTACATTCAAACATACATACATATATAGTACAGACATACATAATATTATTCATGCAAACATACTTATGCACAGTACGAGTACACACAATTATAACACATAATTATAACTATTTCGATTGGCAAAGACAAGTACTGTAATTGAATAGAACAGCGATCATGCTGATGTAGGAATTTATGACGAAGATAATGTGATTCAGAAAGGATTACAAAATTTTATTTTAGGATGAAGCAATATGAGTCTTCGAACAATGATACATTACTTATGGAAGAAATTGCATCTGAATTCATTGTTGGTATATGCCAGTTACTTCCAAAGTCCTACGATGCGGTTTCTGATCTCGCACATATCCATGTCGCTACCACATGCCAGGTGCCAAAAAGGTATGGCTTGTTTTGTGGCAGCAGTGCGGAGTTCTATATCCGACCTCTAAATCCATTAATTGACGACCTTGATACGTTATTTTGGCCAGCTAATGCATTGGCTTTTGTAGAACACCTCCCAATGTTGCCGCATGATGTTAGTCGATTTAGCGATACGATAAAATGCTGGAAGAGTGAACCATACCTCAGGTATCCGGGATTTGTACGGCTTCGAGTTTTGGGAGAAATGAATTTTAATTGGAAATCTAAAAAGTATGCATTTAGTCATACGACTTTGCCACTTCAATACATGATGTCGATTGTTATGATACTCCGTCGTCACTTTGGACAACTGTGAAAGGTCCATCAATTAGGCGTCAAGCTGACCCATTGGATGTCAAAATAGATAACGTCTGCAGCGTGTGGTGCCCTCAGTGGCCTAGAGAAGCCCAAGCGTGGCCTCAACGAAAAAGAAATTACTGATGGCCAACGATTGCTACAATCTCCGAAGTTGTGCAACAAGGTTGCCATGTTGTATATGTTCAGCATCGTGCTTGTAGGAACGATTGGCAGCAGTGGAGATTGTCATTTTCACAGGCGGAAGTAATTTTACATTCAGAGTTTGACTCAAATTCAGCAGATTGTCTACCATTTGCTGAGATTCTGATCCAACAAAGAATTAATACAAAAGGATTGTCCAAAGGAAGATGAGCTTCTCTGTACATATCATTTAAAGACTCTGGTGTTATGGACTTGTGAAGAGATGTCGCCCGAATGGTGGAATTGCTCTTCTGTTTTTGTAATCTGCTGTGAGCTGTTGAAAAACCTTTCGAAATGGCTAAAGAGAAGATACTATCCAAATTATTTTATCCCTGAAGCAAATTTGTTTCATGAACCTTCGAGCTCTACAATGCTTGACAAGGTTGAAAGACGACTAAATGAATTTTACAACTCTGGCATACTTTGTCTTTGGTTTTTAGAAAATTATATACAGCCAATCACTGACGTCTTTGCCAGCACTAAAAAAATAAAGCCAAGCCTTGCGGATTGCATGCTATGTCTCGCTGACTTTCGAAAAGGGAAGACACCCTATTCCCTGAATATCTTGTTTGAGTATGAGTTTGTATGCTATAATGCCCATTTTCTTAATTCAAATAAACCTGAAGATAGATATGGACCCAGATCTCTTTTATGTTTAATGCATTCATTAAGAAACTTCACGTTGCTAAATCATAGAACATTGTCGATGCTACCAATACCGGAGGAAGTTTCGTTTTTCAGGTACTTTGATGTAACACTGTTTAGTTTGCATGCTAGGAATGGCTTAGATTTAGGAAAAATATCATGGAATTGCGAACTATTCGTTGATTATATCAAAGGAATTTTCTTTAGGCCTAAAATCGTAAGGTGTCAGTATCATAACTTTCCGGAACCCGTCACAGCAGAAAGAGCTCAGTTTCAATTTCTTCGAGCAGAGGTGTTTCTTGAAAATTTTACAGGATCAAACACCTGTTCAGAATTTCAAATAATGTCTCTTCTATCAAAAGAGTTTCTGAAACAGACTCTGCAATGTGAAGACTCGCATTCCAGCATCATTGCTCCCGCAGCTTTAGTTTACCTGGCTGCACTCCATTTTGCATCGTCAGAAAACCAAATCGTAAACGACCTCTGTTCGGCAGTTTTGATGGATCAAACGATCCATAATTATATCATATGAAACATTGAATGCAGCTTGTTTGTTCTTTATTGATGATGTCGTTAGAATCGTTGGATTCTACTTGCTTTGCAAGAAGTTTAGAGAAAATATGCATTTCTGTGAGAGGCACATTTATCTAGATCTACGTCTTACACCAACGGTGTTCGCTTACTATTTGACAGTAAAGTGCGCCGAAAGAATGCTCAAACAATTAGAATTGGATCATGATCCCCCAATTTCGACATTTTCTCTAGACCTATTTCTGTTGGTTTTAACAAAGCGAAAGTTCTCCACTCGGATGACATCAAGCATTTGTTTGAAAACTGCCATGCAATGTGTTTATAGGAGAAGGGATCCACTGAGAGCAACTGTAGCTTTAAGGATGAATCCTGTGATACTTATAGAAAGTCTAGTTGATAATCTAACCGAATATGCTTTTGAAAATATGAAAACATTCTACAGTGTGATTCGCAAAGTCTTTGGAATCCAGGGCAGCACATTTTACAGTTATCGTGCTTTGTACCTTTACAAATATCGTAGATACGACGAAGCATTGCAGTTATGCGCACACATTCTTCATGAGCCTGATCTTCAGAGCGATATTCAGGAGTTTGGATACGCGACTGTTTTGGTTTTGCCACCGTTTGACACTTTTTTCGATAAGGACGTACAGTCGTTGCTTGGATTTAACACACTGTATTGTTATTTATCTCCTCTGAATACTCGAAAATTTGATCGATGTGTTGACACGTTTATTCCGCACTTCTTTACCCTTTTCGTCTTCTCTCAAAGGGATATTCTGTCTTTCCACCTAGGTAATTCTAAACCCATTAAATGTCATTATTCTCTTGGGCGACTTTTTGTTGCAAAGTATTTGAAGATCAGATGCTGTATCGACTGTAACTATCCCTGTACGGGAGCAGTGTCTGAATTTGCTGCCATGAGTATATTATTTGAGTTTGAGTATATTATTCGAAGGTTTCTTCTTCAGAAGAAAATTTAGAAGTACTATAGAGCTTGATCCTGTAAATTATCAGATTTCGTTATCAATTAAACTTACTATTATAGCACGCGTAAAGCTGAAAGCTGCTATTACCTTTTTAAGTATCGTATTCAATTGTCTTAAAATCGTTGCAAATTGCGCAATGGATGAAGTAAGACTAAGTACATAAAAGGTGCAGTATTAATGTAGTTTAAAGTTTGTTCAATCTTTGTTCCATGACCTGTTGGATCGATGTTGGTATAGTTTGTTTGCATCAAATCTAGGCTATGAAGAAAGCTTCGCCACTGGTCGTACTATGGTAGTGGCAGTCCAAAGCTTGGGCAAGGAAGAGGATGAAGCTAATCTCGTACCGCACTGCTGCTGTGGTTTCTCGATGCGTTCTTGGCTGTGCTCCATCTTACTTGCGTGATTTTTGCCGCCCAGTGTCTGACGTTGCAGCGCGTCGGGCACTTCGTTCTACGACGAGGGGTGAGCTCCTAGTTCCACGGGCACGCTTGGCTATTAAGCAGCGCCGTGCTTTTTCGGTTGTCGGACCTTCCACCTGGAATGACCTCCCGCTTAAGCTCCGCTCTTTACTTGTGAGCCAACCGGCAGGGTTCTACAAGTCCATCAAGGCTTTCTTCTTTAGTCGTGGCTGGGCCGGGAGCGCTTCTGAGTAGCTTCTTGAAGAGGCGCTATATAAATGCTCTGAATGAATGAATCTTCGTTATGAAACAGTTTCGTTAAACAGCAACCTGTAGTTTAGCATTAAAAGTTTTGTAGATCGAACTTATCTGTAAACTTTGTTTTGTCGACGAATTTTATATGATATCACAATTTTCAGATGACTGATACATTCTAACAGTAATAATAAATAGTTACAATTAATAAATAGTAATTACATTTATGAATTACAATGAAGCAATAAGAAAATAATAGTAATAGTTTGGATAATTGACCTTTGGTAGGAGCAAGTTTTAGTGAATCGCACAAGTGACCTCGCATGACTTTTCCTTTCTTCTATCGCGCCGAGGCTTGATCCACAAGGCATAAACCATGGCAAAGAAGTCGTAATCAAGGCAATATCCAGATGATCAATCCACTAAGACAGAGAGGAAGCCTGTATTGGATTAGCAATATTCACAAAAGGTTTTCTCACTTTATAGAAAATTGCCGTTTTAAGTGTTAAGACAATGTCCACCATGGCTTGAAGTGCACTTTGGTTTGTTAGTTGTTATTTGACGACAATATGTCAAAACAAAGATAATTGACGTCGCCCTCCTCCTCTCTTCGGTCATAGGACTGGCACTGACAGAGTATATACGAGCAATAGTCAACCGTGTGATAGCCTTTATTATTGTTGCAACTGTTACCGATGTTAACGTTTTAACCCTATGACGCACACCTGGGGTCCATTGGACCCCCATCGATGAAACTTCCTTGAATAGCTACGTTGATACAAATAGTAAAAATCTGAAATAATTCAAATTCCTCAGCAATTCATCCCTCTACATTTATGAATTATTAATTGGATAAGTTTAGCATTCTTGGTTCAATTATAAAAAATAAGAAAGACACCTAGGGCATATTTAGCACACCTGGGGTCCAACAGACCCCAGGCTTTAACCTTCGCAGGACGAAGACATTTTACGATACACGGAGGACGAAGAGGGGTAATTTTTTACCCCAAAGCAATTTTTTATATTTCAGCTCATAGGTAAGGTACAATAAAAATGAAGTATCAATTCTAATAGTTCTAAGGTCAAGGAATCGATCTATTCTAGTCAGAATAGTCTGTCAATACCACTTTCCAAGATGGCGGCCAAGATGGCCGCCAAAACACAGAAATATGCATATTTCCGCTCACAGGTAAGATAGAATGACAAATGAACCCTTCAATTTCATAGTTCCGAGGTCAAGGAATCCATTTATCGTAGTGAGAATAGTCTGCCCATACCACTTTCCAAGATGGCGGCCAAGATGGCCGCCAAAACACAGAAATATGCATACTTCCGCTCACAGGTAAGATAGAAGGACAAATGAACCCTCCAATTTCATAGTTCCGAGGTCAAGGAATCCATTTATCGTAGTGAGAATAGTCTGTCAATACCACTTTCCAAGATGGCGGCCAAGATGGCCGCCAAAACACAGAAATATGCAAATTTCCGCTCACATGTAAGATAGAATGACAAATGAACCCTCCACTTTCATAGTTCCGGGGTCAAAGAATCCATTTATCGTAGTGAGAATAGTCTGCCAATACTAATTTACCTCTAAGGGATGGCCGCCATCTTGGAAAGTAGCATTGACAGACTATTCTCACTACGATAAATTGATTCCCTGATCTCGGAACTATGAAAGTGGAGGGTTCGTTTGTCATTGTAGCCTACATGTACCTGTTTTGAAATATGCATAAGCCTATTCCTGTGTTTGGCGGCCATCTTGGCCGCCATCTTGGAAAGTAGCATTGACAGACTATTCTCACTGCGATAAATTGATTCCCTGATCTCGGAACTATGAAAGTGGAGTCTTCATTTGTCATTGTAGCATACCTATGAGCTGAAATATGCATATTTCTGTGTTTTGGCGGCCATCTTGGCCGCCATCTTGGAAAGTGCACTCCCAAAATTATTGCAACTATTGAAATCGAATTCCACGGTAGATTCAGTACTTTATTTCTGATTACAGGTTACTTATGAAAAATATCTTTGAAAAATGCATATTCACCATGAACGAATTATTAACGACGTCGAGGACGAAGAGGGGTAAATTTTTACCCCAGGACACTTTGGACTCAAAAATCTTCTTCCCCAACATGACATTTTCCTGGCTTTGGTGTCAGAATATGTCAAAGGTATTTACTTGTAAACACATGGAACGTCAAATTATAACTCCCAACGGTTGCTCCGCAATCAGCATTCAAACACCCCTGGGGTAATTATTTACCCCTCTCCGTCCTGCGAAGGTTAACATTGATAGGCCCATCGACTATCACATATTCCAGGCTATGTTACGTACAAAGATACACACATACTTACATACAAACACATGCATACATACATACATACATACATACATACATACATACATACATACATACAAACAAGCATACACACATACATACATGCATCCATTTATACACACATATATATACATTAAAAATATATCCATACATATATACATGTACATGCATACATTCACATGCACACATACAAATATATACATGCATAAATACATACATACATGGATACATACATACATAATAATATCCAGACATGCATGCATACACACACATATATACGCATGTATATATATACATACATACCAATATGTACATGCATTAATGCATATGCATTATGCACACATACAAATACATACATACATACATACATACATACACACATACATACATACATACACACATTCATTTAGACATAATATTCATACATGCATTCATCCATAAATGCATACACACATACATACACAAACATATATATCATATACACATGCCAATATAAATCCATGCATATATATATATATACATGTACAATGTACATGCAAACATGCATGTACACAGTACTAAACACACATACATACAAGTGAATACATGCATACATGCATACATATCCATACATACACACATATATACATACAGATATTCAACCATACAATGAGCACATACATACAAGTACATTCAAGCACACACCTACATATATCCTTTCATCTATACTATACATACATGCATGCATACTTACATACATACATACATACATACATACATACATGCATACATAGCCTACATGTACAATTGTACATATATACATAAAAATCTACATCCATACATATATGTATGTATATGCATGCATCCATGCACACACATACATACAAATACATGCTTGAATACATGCATGCATACGTACATCCATACATAGATCCATCACAGCATACATAAGTACATACGTACATACATACATACATACATACATACATACATGCATACACACATAAATACATACATACATGCATACTTAAATACATACATATATACATACATACATTGAAGCATATATAGATACATACATACATACATACATACATACATACATACATACATACATACATACATACATACATACATACATACATACATACATACATACATGCATATATACACAGATACATACATCTGTACATACTATTATTCCCGTGTAATCGGCGGGGTCTATTAGACCCCAGGTGTGCTAAATGTGTTGGCCAGGAAGGTGTGCGTCATAGGATGTGTCGAAAGAGAGAGCTCCACCCACCCAGTCGACTACCGTTTCCTTCGAAAATTGCTACTGTGACCACAGACTTATAGAGCGCCTCATCAATCGTGTCTAATGACAGACGTTAGATGCGAGTGGCAAAGAGGGAAGGATTTGGAAAGGGAGTGTGAAGTGGAAAGAAGGAATAGGAATACTGTTCTGTTCGATCGGAGTTTGTGTTTCTGGTAAAGATCGAGTGGCGCTATATAAATAATTGGGATTACAATGCAGTTAGAGTCATCCAACCTCGTTCTATAAAATTAATAATAATTAATTAAAATCATTTAGTTAATAAATCGTTCGGTATAATAGGCAAAGCGTAATCAATTCCGACATTGAAGCGTGATGACGGTTAAATTGAACACCTTTCAATTGCTTATTTTTGCTCCAATATAAGTGATCATTTACGTCTATCTGCGTTCTCATTCTCCGCTCTTTTTGTAGCAATTCATATCAACTGAATAAGGGAAACTACTTATGAAAGAAAGAAAGGAAACTGAAGAAACATCACATTGTCTGCATTATCCAACATAATCGTTATCTAAGTAAAATACGACATCAACATACAGACACTGGAGCAACATAATTATGTAAAACATGCCCCGGGTTGTTTAGAACAGCTATGATGAGACCGGTATCAGCCTTGCGACAGGTTGAGCTTTCAACGGGAAGTAACCCCGCCGGATCATTCATTGGTTGGGTGGATCCATAGTGTAGTGGTAACATCACTGGCGTGAAGAGCAGTAGGTAGCGAGATCGCTTCCCGTACCCTCCCAAAGGTTCACTCAACCTATCATTCGCGAGATGGCGCGTTGATAAAATGAGATGTAGGACGTGATGGACGCTTTGCATGGCTGCCGTATACAGTTAACCCTTTGGAGGTGAGGTAGGGTATGACACACCCCATAGCTAATCTGCGCCGCGTTTTCTGCTGAAAAAGTGGAACCAGCTCGGATTATTTTCGTCTACCTTAGTGAATGTGAAATACGGACACTTTAGGACAATTTTAGGTACTTCTGAATGCAATATTTTTTTGTTGCATATTAAAATAAATTATAATTTTTGGCATACATGCTCATTTTAATTAATTAAAAAAATAACGCCTCAGTGCAGAAAAATGGGCGATAATATTATATATAAGATATTTCAGATATAAGATATATAGTTTTGCATCGATGCAAAATTGATACATTATTACGGGTATTATGTCACGTGTTCGTAAAGTCACATGTTTCAAGGGCTACGAAGATGCAATTGCAGAGAGCTGCTTTGATTTTGAGCGCCACCGCGCTGGCAATTTCAATTTTGATTGCAAACCGTTATTTGTTCACGATAATTACCAGGTTAGATGATAATTGACTACAAAACTATAGTTTAGCTCAGAATTAATGTTATGTAGTTGAAATTGCGACTTGCAAGTAAGGCATGCATTGAAGTATGTCATACCCCATCTCACTTCAAACGTTTCAATGCTTCACCTGACTTCCAAAGGGTTAAATTCGACTCCTGTAATAACTTGTGATCATCCGTTCATACTGAATTGTAATCATTTTGCGTACAATAATTGTCCGTTTCAAAATATGAAAAACGAAGATTATAATTGTTCTACTTGTGATGTGTTGGAGCCTGTTTTTATCCGGATAACCATCAGTGCTGAGATATTTTGGGAATTGTCATTAAATTAGAGCAAATCATGGAAACCAGCGTAATCTTTTAGACGGCGATTTTAGACACCCTTAAATCACCAACTTCGTTCACCCCGTTACCTAACGATAAAAGCACCGTCGAAAGAAATTATTTTGAACACTTTTCAGCGTTCCTATATCAATATGCAGCCTAGATTTAGTGAAAGCAATGAATATGTTGCGAAATGACTTAATAGTGCTGTGGGGGATTAGATTAGAAGATGCGCATAGTTGGTTAGTTGCTGTTTAACCTTCGCAGGACCAAAACATTTTACGATACGTCGAGGTCCAAGCGGGGTTATTTTTTACCCCACCAAAATTTGTAATATCTCAGCTCACAGGTAAGCTACAATAACAAATGAACTATCGAATTTAATAGTGTCAAGGTCAAGGAATCCATTTCTTGTAGTCCCAATAGGGTGCAAGTGTTACTTTCCAAGATGGCGGCCAATATGACCGCCAAAACACACAAAAATGTATATCTCAGCTCATAGTTAAGTCACCATAACAAATAGAGTGTCTAATATTATAGATTCAAGGTCACCGAATCGATTTATTGCAGTGCCAATAGTGTGTGAGTGTTACTTTCCAAGATGGCGGCCAATATGGCCGCCATAAAACACAAAATGCATATCTCAGCTCATAGGCAAGCTACAGCAACAAATGAAGTGTCGAATTTAATAGTTTCAAGGCCAAGGATACCATTTTTTGTAGTGCCAATAGTGTGGCAGTGTTACTTTCCAAGATGGCGGCCAATATGGCCGCTTAAACAAATGAATGTCTATCTCAGCTCATAGGTAGGTTACCATAACAAATAGAGTGTCTAATTAAATAGATTCGAGGTCACCGAATCGATTTATTGCAGTGCCAATAGTGTGCGCGTGTTACTTTCCAAGATGGCGGCCAATATGGCGGCCATAACACACAAAATGCATATCTCAGCTCATAGGCAAGCTACAGTAACAAATGAAGCGTCGAATTTAATAATTTTAAGGTCAGTCAATCGATTTTTCATAGTAGCAATAGTGTGGGAATGCTCATATCCAAGATGACGGACAAGATGGCCGCCAAAACACAAAAATTTGCATATCTCAGATCAAAATAAGCTACAATAACAAATGAAGTATCAAATTTAATAGTTTCAAGATCAAGAAATCGATTTCTCGTAGTTGCAATAGTGTTAGATTGATACTATCCAAAATGGCGGCCAATATGGCCGCCAAAACAAAATATTTATGCCTCACCTCATAGGTAAGCTACCGTAAGAAATAAAGTGTCGAATTTAATAGTTTCAAGATCAAGAAATCCATTTCTCGTAGTGCCAATAGTGTGCGAGTGTTTATTTCGAAGATGGCGGCCAATATGGCCGCCAAAACACAGATATAAATATCTTAGCTGATAGGTAAGCTACGATAGCAAATGAAGTGTCAAATTTTATAATTTCAAGGTCAAGCAGTCGTTTTTTCGCAGTAGGAAAAGTGTCGGGATGATACTATCCAATATGGCGACCAATGTGGCCGCAGAAACAAAACATGCATATTTCAGCTTTAAGTTTAGCTAAAATAACAAACGAAGTGTCAAATTTAATATATTCAAGATCAACGTATCGATTTCTCGTAGTGGCAATAGTATGGGAGCGTTACTATCCAAGATGGCGTCCATTATGGCCGCCATAAGCAAAATATGAGCTGAGATATACAAATTTCTGTGTTCTGGCGCCATATTGACCTCCATTTTGAAAAGTAACACTCACACACTATTGGCACTACGATAAGTCAATTCCTAGACCTTGAATATACTATATTTGACACTTCATTTGTCAATGTATCTTACCTGTGAGCTGAGATACACATAGTTTTGTGTTTTAGCGGCCATATTGGCCGCCATCTTGAAAATTAACACTCTCATACTATTGCCGTTACGACAGATCGAATCCGTGATCTTGAAAATACTATATTCGACACTTCGTTTGTTATTATAGCTTGCCTATGAGCTGGGATATGCATATTTTTGTGTTTTGGCGGCCATATTGGCCGCCATCTTGCAAAGTAGACTCTCCACTATTATGCAACTATCATAACTTAATTCTTTGGTAGATTCAACACTTTATTTATGATTTTAAGTTACTTCTGAGCTCAGATATTTAAAAAATATTTTTTTCCTATGTTCGAAAAAATAACGACGTCGAGGACCAAGCGGGGTAAATATTTACCCCATGACACTTTGGACTCAAATATCTTTTCCCCACAACATGACATCAAGGTGGTTATGGTGTCAGAATATGTCTGGGGTATTAACTTGTAAACACATGAAACGTCAAATGATAACTCCCCACAGTTGCTCCGCAATCAACATCCAAATACCCCTGGGGTAATTATTTACCCCGCTTGGTCCTGCGAAGGTTAACAACACTGTCTCATAACAAAGATGATTAGCGTTTCCCTCCTCCTTACTCCACGCTTGGGTCTGGCACTACCACACTTACGGTAGCGGCGGAGTTTGACTAGACATTTGGTTGGTAACTGTTTAACCACACTGTATCATAACAATGATGATTAGCGTTTCCCTATTCTTATAAGAGTTTCATTCTGTTATTATCTAACTGATTAACACAATATTTTATTCTTCATTTTGATGTTAACGGTTTTTGACGCCAAAAGATGTCGCTACACTGCTGAACCCATAACAATCTAAACAGCAATTTTATTGTCCAATCATCCGTTTAATGACCTCTCATTGGCACTGACTAATAATAATGTAGGTAAAACATGAATGAAACTTTGATCGAAATTAGCTTTTTTATAGCATTGGGAGAACACAAATTAAAGGTGTTGAACAGCAGCACAATAATATTAGCCGTAGTTTTGATTGTCTAACGACATCTTGCGGCTGCCACAGGTCGATAGTTTCTGTTTAACGACGCTATAGATGGCATTATAAAGATGAGACTAGGGTTACCTTCCTCCTGGGGCAGGATTTAAGCATGTGCTACATGGGCGCCAACCCAGGGCCTCACCACTTAGGGGCCTCACCAGTTACAATTTTATTTTTTGTATCCCTTTGCCTCGTGTGCCAGCTGATTAGAGTGGAGATTATAAGAGTGACTATTCACTCGAACTGAGTGAGTAATAGGCTTCTGAATGACCACTGTACTAAATTATTAATAAATTGAAATATCGCGAATAACCAGCATAGACAGTGATTTATTTAAACGCCAATCGCATTTTGTAAAATCAGTTAATTGATGAAAGTTGCGCAGAGTTTCTATTGGGCCGACTCAAATTTATACCGAACCGTAGATCTAACTGCATGAGCTACTTAATTGACTCAAGCTATCTGTTTTTAGTTTGTAGGTTCCGCTTATAGCTATTTTATTTTCTTATTTTCTACATCAGTGAAAACTAGATTTGACGTGTAAAGCTTGTACATTTGTTCTGTATTTGAAATTATATAGTTCCTACTAGCATTATTGGAGACTATTTATAAGCAATAGGGCACAAAAGAGCCCTTCCACATTGGCGACCGTGGGCCTCGTGGCTTCCATACCGCTACTACTACTTTTTACATGAAAGGGACTTGTAGTACATGTCTTTAAAAATGGTTTTCTTTCGGGATTGATGATTAAATAAACTTGAAAAGGTTAATGAAGTGATTTGAACACAGTTTTCTACAAACATGGTCGGCAGTGTTTAGACACCTTAAAAGAATCTTCTTTCTACAAAATATAAATTGTGAATCTTGTTCGTTATTTCTCCATGATCGTTCTATACTCTTGAGCTGCAGGTAAGGAACATCTCATTGCAACGAAGACCGTTGATGTCGATAGGAAACAATTTTTCGACAATATTTTCACTGTTGTATAATTTACCGTAGCCTAGTCCTGTTTTATTTATATTCATGCTTTCATCTATTTTATTTCATCGCTGATATAGCAATTGTAGGCTACTCTCCATCGAGTATAGAGTCGTTATAATGAGCATGGGACACGGTTGACGAATAAGTGCTGTAATTATTATGCCGAAAAATAATCTTTGTCGGCGCGGCTACGGCCTATATTGTCATAAGCTGCCGTTAAACTTTGGATCCAGACATTAGGTCCATCCTGTCACATAGTACTATGCCTAGTGAGGTCGACGTATACGGCCTTGTCAGAAATAAGGCGTCGCTAATCACTCGAATTTATGTTAAACATTGTAACATTAAGACACCTTTAAATCGTTTCTTTCCGATGCTATAATAATATAGTAGCTAATTCTGTTCAATACTTTATCCTGATGGATAATAATTTATTATAGTTATCTGAGGCATACATCAACGGCCTGTGTCAGCCACAGGGCGTCTTTAATCACTCAAATATGCGTCTGAACCTTTAAATCGCTCATTTCCGATACTGTATAGTCGTTGATTCCGTTCAATCGTCAGGAAATGTCCAGCACAGCACGCATTCTGATAGTGCCAGTCCAAAGCCTGGAGAAAGGGGTAGGGCGATGCTATTCATCCTTGTTGTGATAGAATGTCGTTAAGCAGCGACTAACCAACCAATCGACAATCAATATTCAAACTGAGGTAGGGCCTATACGTTAAGAGTATGCCCCTAATGATGTTTATGTAGAAGCACATCAACGGAGAAGCACATCCATGAAGCGAAGTTCGTCTGTCCCGGACAATCATCATAGGATTAACTTTGCATTGGGAAAATGGTTTTTGGAAAGTACAGACGATTCGTTGGACTGATCGTCTGGATGTTGACCTGTATTCGGATTAGCTTTGGTATGTTATAGTAGTTGTGCCGTTCGGGCAGTTGTACTCTGGCACATAAACGTACAATCAAAATTCCACATGGTCGAGGTCATTATAACTAGGTCAGTGCAATGACACTTTGTAACCAGTTCTGACGTTTTTTCTTGTGTTTTTTTGTTTAAGTGAAACGGCTTACAGTAACAAAACTCAGTCTGTTACTATTATTATGCATTTGTTAAGCGACACTATTCAATGACCAAGCATCAATCGATGACGTTCAGAAACTGTGAGTGAAGGACTTGCTCAAGGTCCCTGCAGAGTAATCGTCTCAGGGGAGGAGGATAGAATCCGCATAATTTGCGTTACAATGCGATCGTTTGTGTGAAATCGCTGAATGGATGGATTGAGAGTTTAGCGACATCTTGCGGCAACAAAGGCCGTTGATTTCTCTACAGTTTGGGTTCATTTCAATTCATTTTCATATAACTTACGTCTAAGCCTCAAATATACATAATGTATATCCCTCGTTTCTGCAGTTCCTGTACCATGACACTTAAAAAGCAGATAACCAATCATTGGTTAGTTGCTACTTAACGACACTGTGTCGTAATAAATAATAGTTAGCGTCGCCCTTCTCTTTTTCCATCATTTGGACTGGCACTGCCAGAGTGCGAGACGTGGCGATGCTCATAACCAATTATCAACAGTGTCCCATGCCATCGGTTGACAAATGTTACAATCATGTGTCTATTGACAGCACTCTAGTCAATCATTCAGCAGGTATTATAATGTTTAACGACATCCTATAAAGGCCTCATATTAGTTTTCAAGGTTTTCAGATCATTTTCATAATTATAACCTTCGTCATTGGTTTTCTTTCACTACTTTCGTCATTGATTCCGAGCAAATAGATATTTTATATAATAAACTCTCAAATGATCAATCGTAAACCGTGTTCCATGCTCATAATTATATAGCATCGGTTGACAACATTTTTAAGGTGTCTAAGGAGAGCACGATAATCAATCGAATGGCGTGGTATTTAGCTGCCGAGGAAACAGAGGCAGAGACAGAACCAATTTAGTTGCCAACCCCCTTCCACCAGGTTAGAACTCCCACGCAGAGAAACCCAGTCAGAAATACGATAGGTAACCACGTTAAGTGACTAATGAGCAGCCAGCTTGCCGGATTTATGCAATTGGTGGTACCCATGGATACGGGCTCTATTATCAGGTCCCACATGGATATATGGGTCCTGAATGGACTCCATAAGTAGGCCCTAATACTGAGTATATCGCGCGGACTAATATAGCATCACAATATTATATTATACCAGATGATTTTATTCACTTTTAATTTTTAAGTTTCGTCGTTATAGTTGGAATACCGAATATTTTCTTAGCTAGAGATTGAAACGAAATGATGGTTTATGTGGCGGTAAAATAAGCAATTCACAGGTGTTCGTTTTTCACTGTGGAATAGTGAAATTGATTACTCTATGCCTCACATAACGATTCGTTATATGAGGTCAACAGTTTTTAATTCGTTCGTTATGATAACGAACGAATTAAAAACTGTTGACTTTAATTTGGTTATTATTAGTTATATAGAACGAGGTTGGATGAATGTAACTGTATTGTAATCGCGATCATTCAAATCAATTAATGAATATTCGTTTAATCATGAAACAAAACTGTCACAGACGCAACTTGTAACAGGCAGTAAATAGCTAATGTCATTACAAGGAGAAAATTAATCAGGTCTCTTTCCTACTAAGGTACTATGGAAGAAGCAGATGAAAGTCATCCATCCATCCACCAATTCATCCATCCATCCGTTTATCCACCAATCCATCCATCCATCCATCCATCCATCCATCCATCCATCCATCCATCCATCCATCCATCCATCCATCCATCCATCCATCCATCCATCCATCCATCCATCCATCCATCCATCCATCCATCCATCCATCCATCCATCCATCCATCCATCCATCCATCCATCCATCCATCCATCCATCCATCCATCCATCCATCCATCCATCCATCCATCCATCCATCCATCCATCCATCCATCCATCCATCCATCCATCCATCCATCCATCCATCCATCCATCCATCCATCCATCCGTTCATCATCACCAATCCATCCATCCATCCATCCATCCATCCATCCATCCATCCATCCGTTCATCCACCAATCCATCCATCCATCCATCCATCCATCCGTTCATCCAACAATCCGCCCATCCATCCATCAATCCATCCATCCACCCTTCAGATGGAAGATTACAACTTGGCGACTTAATTTCATTTGTTAGAATAATATCGTGTGTACATGATTGTAATCGACTTGAGCTAATAATTAGCTCAAGTCGATTACAATCATTATTAGCTCATATTATTCTAACAAATGAAATTAAGTCGCCAAGTTGTAATCTTCCATCTGAAGGTACAGCTGTACCAACTCCACCGTCTACTCTTTTATAGTATCCTGGCCGTAAAGTCATAGCATGCATTCAATCATCCTTCCATCCATCCATCCATCCATCCATCCATCCATCCATCCATCCATCCATCCATCCATCCATCCATCCATCCATCCATCCATCCATCCATCCATCCATCCATCCATCCATCCATCCATCCATCCATCCATCCATCCATCCATCCATCCATCCATCCATCCATCAACACATCAATACATCCATCCATCCATACATCCATTTATCCATCCATCCATCCATCCATCCATCCATCCATCCATCCATCCATCCATCAATCCATCCATCCATCCATCCATCCATCCATCCATCCATCCATCCATCCATCCATCCATCCGTCCATCCGTCCATCCATCCATCCAGATTCCATCCGTCCATCCATCATCCATTAACATCCATTTATCCATAATCCATTATTAATCCATCGTCCATCCATCCAGTCCATCCATCCATCCATCCATCCATCCATCCATCCATCCAATTATCCATCCATCCATCCATCCATCCATCCATCCATCCATCCATCCATCCATCCATCCATCCATCCATCCATCCATCCAGATCCATCCATCCATCCATCCATCCATCCATCCATCCATCCATCATCCATCCATCCATTAATCCATTTTCCGTCCATCCATCCATCCATCCATCCATCCATCCATCCATTAAGTTAAGTCCATCCATCCATCCATCCATCCATCCAATTAAAGTCCATCCATCCATCCATCCATCCATCCATCCATCCATCCATCCATCCATCCATCCATCCATCCATCCATCCATCCATCCATCCATTAGTTATCCATCCATCCATCCATCCATTAAGATTAATTAAGGTCCATCCATCCATCCATCCATCCATCCATCCATCCAGTCCATCCATCCATCCATCCATCAAGATCCATCCATCAAGATCATCCATTCATTAAGATTAAGATTAAGATTAAGATTAGATCTACATCCATTTATCCATATATCCATTTATCCATAAATCCATCCATCCATCCATCCATCTATCCATTATCCATCCATCCATCCATCCATCCATCCATCAGATCAGATTATCCATTAAGATCCATTAAGATAAGATCCAAGATATCCATCATAGATCAATCAATATCCATCCATCCATCCATCCAGATTAAGATCCATCCAGTTCCGTCCATTAATCCATTAATCCATCCATCCATCAGTCCATCCATCCAGTACATCCATTTATCCATCCATCCATCCATCCATCCATCCATCCATCCATCCATCCATCCATCCATCCATCCAATTACCATTATCCATCCATCCATCCATCCATCCATCCATCCATCCATCCATCCATCCATCCATCCATCCATCCATCCATCCATCCATCCATCCATCCATCCATCCATCCATCCATTCCGTCAATCACATCCATCCATCCATCCATCCATCCATCCATTTATCTATCCATCCATCCATCCATCCATCCATCCATCCATCCATCCATCCATCATCCATCCATCCATCCATCCATCCATCCATCCATCCATCCATCCATCCATCCATCCATCCATCCATCCATCCATCCATCCATCCATCCATCCATCCATCCATCCATCCATCCATCCATCCATCCATACATCCATCCATCCATCCATCCATCCATCCATCCATCCATCCATCCATCCAACCATCAATACATCCATCCATCCATACATCCATTTATCCATCCATCCATCCATCCATCAATACATCCATCCATCCATCCATCCATCCATCCACTCATCCATCTATTCTGATCTGTCTCAATCTGATCTGAACTTCTAATCAATCTCATTTAATTTAATTCAGTCTAAGCACTGGGAGTATTCTTCATAAAACCACGACTTCGATTCGAAAAATTACGAGCGCAAATGGAACACTAAATACTCGAGAATAAGAGACCGAACTGAATGAGACAATAGAAGAACGACCAAGCTTCTTCTATTATATTTAGTCCAGGTAGCAAATAATACGCCTAAAATAAAGCAGAGATAACCCGTCGTTACATGGGAAAAGCAACTAGTTTCACCTCTAAATATCGTTTTCATTCATTTAATTATAATTATGGACATTTTAAATATTTAAATCTTGTCAGCAAATATAGTAAGTGAGGAGGTAATCTTTATTTGCAGCCGTTAAAAGCTACGCTTGGGAAAAACCCTGGCGACACCAGCCTCCAGGAACAAATGCCAATATACCACAGAGTCAAATTCAAAGCTCCGACAGCGTCTTAAACGAAGACGCTTAATACTAACGCTAACATAAAGATACGCTTAGACACCTTTAAATCGGTGTTTTAAAGTCATATATAAAGTACTCGTGTATTTCTGGTATTGTTAGTAAGGCGCAATCAACAGCTCATATGACGATAAACGATAAAAAAATTATTAATTATATAAATAATAGTAATGACATTAATGTTAGCCTCTGTTTAGGCAATCTAAATTGCATATCTGATCATGTATTATAATCGTTAATTTCGTTTAATCTCTTGTCTTTGGATAATTCAACTAACAGCGAAACTGTACAGAAATTGCTTCTTATCGACACTAAAACCTTTGAATGAATGAATGAATAATTATAAGAATCGTCAATACTTGAATCTGAGACAGTCGTAAAGGGGAGAGAGAATTGTTATCTTTAATGCCATAAAAAAAATGGAAGCCATGAACTCTCTTGTATGGAACATGTTGACAAAATCCTCAGCCAACATAAAGATCAGCTTAGACACCTTTAAATCGTCTTTACGATCTTATATAAATGAATCGTATAATTCGTTCAATTGCTCATAATTGAAAAAACTTTATGTCGGCAGCGGATCTCGTTAAACGCTAAATAATAGCATTAATAACTTTAATAATATTAATTTTATTAACAAAATTGTCTGTTTAGACAATTTCAAATCATATTTGCGACTCTGAAAAGTCGACAATTTAGTTCATCGCTTCTCTCGGGAAAGTCCAACTAACAGAGCAACTGTACTGAACTTGGTTCTTATCGACATTAAAGGCGTTAATTGAATAAATGAATGAGATATATATATATAAATACTTGAATGGATGAATGAAAGAATGAATGAATATTATATATCATATTCATTCATTCTTTCATTTATCCATTCAAGTATTTATATAGTACCTCTTCAAGGAAACAAATCAGAGGTGCTCCCAACTCCAGCACGGTCAAAAGGAAGACAAGGATGAAAAATAAATGAATAAAACGAACGAGCAGAGCAAACACAGAACAGTTGGAGAAAGAAATAAAACTTAAAAGACGATTAAGAATTAGAAAATAAAAATATATAAAAACATATTGACATTTGGAAAGCCTTAACATCGGCGGTGGTGTTCGTACTCTGGCAGTGCCAGTCCCAAACCTGAAAACAGGAGGAGGGCGACGGTATTCATTTTTTTTTGACATATTGTTGTTAAACAGCAGCTAACCAACTTACCAACTATAGTGAGTAACTCAATTAAACGCTATTAACTACTTTAAATGCTACGCCTTGTTTAGTCACCTTGACATCGTTTCTTTCCGAATCTATAATTATAGTGCTTAATTCCGTTCAATCGCTTCCAGTGCGAAGGGCCCCTCGAAAAAAGAAAAGTCTTAAGAGAACGAGCAGAAACAGTGGTGCCCCCAGATATACCTATATACCTACTCGGATAACGATTTTATTTTATTTACTCCAAGGTTTAACGTTGTCATATGACGACGGTAAACCTTGGAGTAGGCCCTAAATAAATAAAATCGCTGGAATAAATAAAATAAAATCGCTGGAAACGCCTCTTATTAGGTTGTACTGCGAGAGGCGCTTATAAATAAGTCCGTAAATAGAATAGAATAGAATAGAATAGAATAGAATAGAATAGAATAGAATAGAATAGAATAGAATAGAATAGAATAGAATAGAATAGAATAGAATAGAATAGAATAGAATAGAATAGAATAGAATAGAATAGAATAATTGAGAGGAGCGCAAGTAACTGCTCTGAATGAAAGAAAAAATGAATGAATGAATGAATGAATGAATGACTGTTACTTATAATGTAATATTACTGGACATTTATACGGCGCAACTTGAAGAAACAACTCAGTATCAGATTAGCTCTGAACTTGAAAGCAAATGTCAACGCCTTTAATTAATGGAATAAAAGCAGTGCAAGGTTGAATCATTACAAAGTTGATTAGCATCGCCCTCCTTATTTATCCATGCTGGGGACTGGCACTACAAGAGTACGGGCAGTGGAGAAGTTTAACAACTAGCAATTAAACGGTGTAGCGTCGATGCATTTTGTATCATTTGTATACGTATTAATTCGAGAACGAAAGAGCGTTAAGTAATGAAAGAACGATAGGGCAATTCAGAAGGCAACTAGCGATTTAATTTTTTATTTCACCAAAGTTTAACGTCGTCCTATGACATCAAAGGCCGTTGACGACTCTAGCGATTTAACGAAAAAAACAACAAATATATAGCGTTGAGGAAAGGCGCTTTAAAGGTGTTTAAGCGAAGAGTTCGCTAGTTACTGTTTAACACTGTGTGTATGAAGAACTTGAAACTCGCGACTGAAAAGAAAACTGGTGTTGTTGATGTTGTGGTCGTCATCGTTGTTGTTGTTCCTGCTGTTGTTTCTGTTACTGACCAATTGCAACCGTATTTTGGCTTATATGAAAGTTTAAATCGAAGTGATAGAAACAACATGACCACTTGTAATGCAATGTAATGCAATTGAACATTTATATATAACGGAGCGTGGTTAAACGGCAACTTACCGAGAATATTATTCTCTTAAGCACTTTTAAATCACATTCTTTCAACGCGATAATTATATGCGTTGTTTTTGTTTAAACGGTTTAACCGTTTTCGCAATGAGCTGTAATATGCCAGAAATAATCTTTGTCGGCGGAAACGGCCTATGTTGTCATAAGCTGTCGTTAAACTGTGCAATCCAAACCGATAACTAACTCCGCCACTGCTTGTTCTCTGGCAGTGCCAGTCCCAAGATTGGACAAAGGAGGAGGGCGACGCTAATGATCTTTGTTATCACACAGTGTCGTTAAACTGAAACTACTACTAATCGATAGCTGCTGTATGGATCCGAGTGCTGGTGCATGCGCAGAGAGGATGAGAGGAGATTGCTGGTGGCGGAGATGATCTGGCTGCGAAGAATACTGGGCTGAAGTAGGAGAGACAAGATCCGAAATGAGGTGACTCGGAAGGTCAGAGGGAGGCAGTGGTGAACAAGATCAGGAAAATAAGGCTCACATGGTTCGAGCATGTGTCAAGAATGGACGACAAAAGGCTTCCAGCCGCGGCTCTGTACGGACACGTGAAGGGAACACGAAGCCGAGGAAGGCAAACAAAGACCTGGATGGACAATAAAAGGGAGGATCTGAGCGCACAAAACATGGATATGAGAAATGCCGTTGATAAAATCAGAGCCAGAACGATTTGGAAACATCAGGCTGACGCCTCATCGTTGGCGTCCGCCTGACGGAAGAGAAAGAAGAATAAGAATATTAATTAACGTGTCGAGTGTTGCCGACGCTTTGTCGTTGACAGAGCAATTGTAATTACTGGCTATAGTTTTAGCGTTAAAAGTCATTTAACTGTTAATCGGGCGAGTTCCCCATTCGTCAGAGACCAGGTCTGCTTTCCGCAGATTGAGCGAAAGAATGAATCGCTTTTGACACCTTTAAATCGTAACTTTCCTCGCTATTTCATCGATTATAATATTAGTCATTTTTGTTCATCTTTTGTTGTTTCCTATCCTTTGGAGAAGCGAGGTGAAAATCACGAATTGTAATATTGTCACCAGTTTACCATATCACTACAATCTTTCGTTCATCTGTAACTTCCTGGCAACGCTCCCATCCTACGTATCTTCACAAAGTCTCTCCCATCCAATCACTCAACTCCATCCGGTTATATTCTATCCTCAGCCTTGTTCGTCCTCAAGCAATTACTCATCCCGTATTCTCCACCCATTCAACCGTTGAAACTAACGCCAGATATTAGGACACATTTGAAGAGACTAAGATCAATTCCTATTCTCAAAATGCGAGAGTTGAGCGATATCCGTGGGAATGAGCGTATGTTACCATATAAATCATTTGCGATTTCGTTATATTAACCTATATTGTAATGTAATTTAGAAATTATCGTTGCTCGTGGCCGCAAGATATCGTCAAAATTAATACTTTACGCTAATGCATAGTAATAATAAGTGGCTGTTGCAGAGGGCGCCACTGTAAACAAATTGTTCGCGGATGTTAAACGTTAATTTTGCACACCTCTTTTAAAGGTTTCAGGTTGGATATATAAACTCTCAAAATAAAAGAATCAAATGTTCGGATCGCTCTAGGGGAAAAATCCTCGTAAGAATTCATTTCCAAGATCTTTGACTAACCTGCAACTATCTACCAATTATTATTATACTCACACCGTACGTAGCTCCGAAAACTCATCATGACCAAATCAACCAGCTAAACCCGAATAACTTCATTTCATTTCATTTATTGAAACCTTTGTGAACCAATATACAAACAAAAACACAGCACATCAATAATAATGCAGAAATAAATAGGCAAACATAAACTCAACAAAGAAAATCTTAACAAATCATTGGAACGCAGGCAACAACGGGGCCCCAGAAGGGATAAGAATCCCGCTTAGAGGAGGGACCCCAATTACCAGGCAGTAAATAGGGACGGAACAGATAACTTAAAGTGTCTTAATTAGAACAGACTACAAAACTAAAACTTGCAAAGGGAACAATATAAGTTCAAAACAAATGACTCTTAACTACTAAACTTAACTACTACTTAACTACTGACAACTATTTAACCCAATAGAGTGTTTAATTTATTTATCTTCCAGCATCGTACTCCAGTAACCACTTCGATCCTTATACCACACGGCACCTCGATCGATGATCGATCTCCCTCCTGAATTCCTAAACTTCTCCGATCCTCTAGAGTCTACCCATCCAATAGTTCAGACTAACGTCAAATATCAGCAAATATTTCAGGAGATTAAGATCAATTCCCATGAGTAAAATAATTGTCCACTGAGTAAGTGACATTCTAAGTCTGCTACGACCGTTGCGACCGTCTGAACTTTATCTTAAATTGCGAGAGACCTCGGAGCTGAATTCCAATCGCTAAAACTAATGTCAGCTAGCTAGGAACCAGATGAACCAGAAAAGCGACATCAGTCCTTGCCAACTGCTGATAAAACTACGCATGTGACTGCAGATCATGAGGACGGATACGAAGGAGCAAAATAGCCGTTTAAACACCTGTTTAAAGTCTAATCAAATCTGTATGTAAACGCGCAGTTATGGTCAACGATAAAGAGCTGTTATATGCCAAAAATAATCTTTGTCGGCGGAAACGGCCTATGTTGTCATAAGCTGCCGTTAAACTGTGGACACACACACCATTAAATTAAGACCTGCAATATGCCAAAAATAATCTTTGTCGGCGGAAACGGCCTATGTTGTCATAAACTGCCGTTAAACTGTGGACACACACACCATTAAATTAAGACCTGCAATATGCCAAAAATAATCTTTGTCGGCGGAAACGGCCTATGTTGTCATAAGCTGCCGTTAAACTGTGGACACACACACCATTAAATTAAGACCTGCAATATGCCAAAAATAATCTTTGTCGGCGGAAACGGCCTATGTTGTCATAAGCTGCCGTTAAACTGTGGACACACACACCATTAAATTAAGACCTGCAATATGCCAAAAATAATCTTTGTCGGCGGAAACGGCCTATGTTGTCATAAGCTGCCGTTAAACTGTGGACACACACACCATTAAATTAAGACCTGCAATATGCCAAAAATAATCTTTGTCGGCGGAAACGGCCTATGTTGTCATAAACTGCCGTTAAACGCTGGATCCATCCAACGATAACTGAAATTTCGCTCTAATCAATTAAGATTACCTTGGAAATGTATATCGTCATCAGGGCTTCACCTAATCTAATCTAATATCTAATCTAATCTATCTAACCAATGCCGTGTCTTCTACGGCGCCAGTTTCATGAAGTCCAAACCATCATCAGTCAATGGTCTCTTCAAGTAAAGTTTTAATTAAAAATCATTGTCCACTGGAGAAACGAGGTCGAAATCACGAACTGTAATATGTCACCAAAATATTACCATATCACTCCTATCTCAAATGACACCATTGGCTGAAAATCCAGAAACGCATTCAGTTCCAACGTCTTTCGCTAATATGCGACTTCGTTGCAATGCTCTCATCATTCGTACCTTCACAAAGTCTCTGCCATTCCATCAACCCCGTCCACTCTACCCATGCATTCTCTTGTCTTACCCTTGTCCGTCCCCAAGTAATAATTCATCCTCTGTATTCTCTCTAACCGATCCAGGCACCACACCTCGACTCTGGAGGGATCTGGCTCCTGAATTCTTAAAATTCTCCGATCCTCTATCCATTCAATCGTTCAAACTAATGTCAGATAATATTATTAGCAAATATTTCAAGATACTAAGATCAATTCAAAAGTCAAAGTAATCACTGATTTTGCAAAATTTTATGTGTGGCACAACCGTTGCTAGCGACTCAACTTTATCAAAACTAGACAGTTAAACACCTGAATTATATTTTTCACTTTGGTATTGATATAGACTAGAATGGAAGGGTTTTAGAGGTGTCCAATTGGACTTGCGTTCCGCTATTGCGAAAATTCCACGATACTCAACTAGTCCAATCGTTCAAACTAATGTAAGATATTTCTTAACCTTTCAGGAGACTAAGATCAATTGAGGGCGACGTTAATCGTCTTTATTATTACGCATACGTTAGAGAGGAAGCTACCAACGTTTTAGACTGAGTAGAAACTTAATTCGCTTATCCATTAAAGAATATACTTCTTGGCGCTAGGTGACTTTTTAAACATCTTCTGTCCCAACACTGCTCTAACTGATGTAATAATATGTAGTTATTTTAATACCGTCTTGAAAACTCCCACAAGAAATTCTAGAACTCTGTCATAGGGAATATTTTTGTTCTTTCGATCTGACATTATTGCTAACCAGATCATTAACGCATCATCGTTTACTTGAACCGTTTAAGCTGCACAGGACTTTTAAGCTATCATTTGTATTATATAATTCTCAGAGTTTGTTTTCATGTTTGTTTGTCTGTCCCAGTAAAAGCTCGGAAACGGAACAATCTAGCCATCTGAAGAAACTTTAAACGAACGTTCTGCGGAGAAATTCACCTATTGGGAATACTGTCGCTGTCTGCATGGAGTCATCTGATGTCCCAAATAAAAGCCACACTTCCCCTCATTAACACCAACAGCGCTGATGATACACCAACTTTTATTTGGGACTCCAGATGACTCCATGCAGACAGCGACAGTATTTTCTGTTCCCAAGCTGGAGGCCGCTCAAGATCTTTAGAGATTTTGACTACAAGATTACTATGATTACTAATTTTGCGAATTTGTGCTAGTCAGCTCGGGTCGATATCGCTCGCTATAAAAACGTTTACAAAATAGACAGATCTAATAAAATTCGCCACTACCACGGGCTAATTCACAAATCCAAAATCCAAGGCGAAGAATGGCTATTAGTTGTAGCGCATTTTCATGTTCTCATGTTTGTCGATATTGCACTTTATTTTTTCTATTAACGAAAATAACGATGAAATTTTATTAGTATTATTTTTGTCATAGTTATAGCTAATGCTATTTTGTAATATTTATAATTATCGTTAACGAAATCATTTTTATTTTCGTTAACGAACATTTTCGTTACAGTTATTGTTAATTAGAATCACACTGATACAATTAAGATCGGTTGGCCACTTGACAGTGCATAGGCCTACTGTTTGTGCCATTCTTGAAGTATGACGTATGATTAGATTAGCAGAAATTAAATATGGTGTCGTTGAACCGAAAAATAAGAAAACTGTCTGGATTTCTTAATACTTATTAAATACACGTCGAACTGTTATGTCATTAAACACCAGGCGATAACCAATAAAAATAATGTGTGAATGTGTTCACACATGTGGCGCCACTGTCACCAGAATACAAAACAATGTAAACCGTTGACTTTAAACACCTCGTTTAGGTTATTTAACACAGCTATATAGAATGTGCTTTATTCACTGCTATGTTGCCAGTGAAGATCGTGGTACCCTAATCTTAGTTTAACTAAAACATTGTCCTCGTGATACCACCTATATAGCACCACATGAAGAAACACACAAGAGAAGCAGGACTATGTTAAAATAATGTTCGATGCTTTCTATCCTCAAATTAGAATGGTTAACGCACATTTATGACATCAAAGGCCGTTAACAACAATTCAAAATGTATACAATACAATGAGAATGAGAAATTTACACTTTACAGCCTCCTCAAAGACACCATTCAAATGTGTTAAAACAGAAATGTAAAATGTCTCTATTATTCAACGTTCAATGGCAATGCTACTACTGAGATTAGACACCTTCAAATCGACTTTTCACGGTCTATGTAAATGTCATCTTCATAGAAGAGCTGTAATTTAACAACTATGCTGCCCAGTGTCATCTTCTGTCGCGCACTGCGTTCATTAGCCTAAGACAGCGCCCACAAGTCCGGTCCAGTTTAGGACGTTGTCGATCCACGCCTTCATCAACCGCAATTAAGTATCGTTGCTGATCGACTAGTTCTTCCATACCGTCGTCAATTTGACCATAACCGTCCATTGAGCTGATCAAGACCGTGAAATATTCTAAGATCACACATACTGTCCTAATCCTAAATCCGATATATCATCCTAATAACGAAAGTTTCCTCATCATGCCATCTGCCGGATGGATGGTGCGGTTAAGGGCTCAATGGCGCAGGTGGTAGAAGGTGGCTTTGACTGGCGGGAGCAGGTCATGCAGTACATGCCCCCTCCTCACATCCACCAGGACAGCAGAAAAGAGGCTGGAATCCGCCTCAGCAAATAGCTATTCAAAGGAGTGAGTATCCTCGGGGAGGTTATGGGATCTTGCATATATAATGAGCACAGGTGTTCTTTAGGTTGATATATATATATAATGTGTATCGATTGTTAAGCGTTTTAGTCTTAGGCCTTAGTTGCGCTGTCGGCTCGTGGGCGCTTGGCCTAAAGTAGCCTAAACATTGGCTGACGGTAGATTCTCTTTACACGTGCAGTTAGCGCGCCAAACTTAAAAACTGCTGATGACAGTGAATTTGAACTATACAGTGTAGTACAGTTGTTTTAAGGCAAGAGTTGAGTTTGTTGTTATTAAACTGTGTTTGAAGAAAGAAAGAAACATTCAAAGAACTGTGTCAATTTAATTCTTAAACAGTTAGAAGACGTTGAGCAATTTATATGTAGAGATAAGGAAAGTTCTTGAGGTAGGTCACAACTAAGAAAGAAAAGAGTTGGTGACAATAATGTATACGCATATACATATATACACATATAAAAGTCGCTAGTGAATTGTTTGGAATGGGAATGGGAAGGAAGGGATCGGAATACTGTTCTGTTCGATCGGAGTTTCGTGTTTGTTGTGAAAACGGAAGGTTCTCTTAGATTGGCGTTATGTAAATAATTGCGATCACAATACAATTAAATTATCCTACCATGTTCTATAAACCAATAATAATGAAATAAAATCAATAAGTTAATAACGGTACAGTAGGAGGATGAGCGCTCTTTATACACCTTTATATCGCAATCTGTTCCTCTATATATTCCTCATTTTCGTTCAACGATTAATATTCGTCCCATTTTTCAGAAATTGACACATCATGTCCTTGATCATCAATAGAGCGCAGTCTTATTATTAAGCTAATTTTCGTTATCGTTTGGTTTTGAATGCAGTGTGTAAGTGCTAGTGCAGTACTGTACTACTCCGTACAGTAATTAACAGAGACATGTATACTCTGTACTAGAAATGTGTCTGTATTCCGTTGGAATCATCATTTTTGGAGAAAAGAAACATTGTTACTCTGGTATTTAATTTGTGTGATTCACAACATCTTTGTGGATTTCGTTAGCATCCACTTGCAATCTACCGGTAATCTTCGCCATAGGAACAACATCCTATTTATCAATTGACCTTAGATCATCCAGACAATTTACACTCACAGTACTGTCCCTGATATGTGCAGTGTTATTTATAACAACGTCAGTAATCAGGTTTCGATCAATTATTATTTTCAACACATTCTTCACCATTTTCATCTATATCCGCTCTTTGATTGCAATTATAATTAACGATAACTTCATCCAAATGCGTTGCATGGTCTTCATCTACCAAAACATCGTCTGGACCAGCATACGGAAGAGCAATTGTAGCAACAACATTTGCAGCAACATTTGATTCACGTATACATTTACAGCATTTCTGCATCAATAAGATTTTCAGAATCACTGAGGTTTTCTCTTTTAGTTTTATTTAGAGCACAGTTATACTGTTGTGCAGTTTCTTCTTCGGTTGAGTGGTTTTTATTCTATGACTATTTTTCTTACCAACTGGATAGCTGTTTACAGAGTGTTCTTTATTGACGTCCATCGTCAACATCTTCTATTCTGTCCCAATTTTATATGACCGCGATGTCCAGTCCTCGACTCGTCTGTTCTTCGAGGGCCATCCGAAAGAAGTGACTGAAGTTGTCGTTAAGATGGTTAGTTGCGGTTTAACAACACTGAGTAGTAACACAGATGATTAGCGTCGCCCTCCTTCTTTCTTCAGGCTTGGGACTGGCACTGCCAGAGTACGAGCAACGGCGGCTTCTGTCGTTAAGAACATCGTTGCGGTCGTTTCTATCTATCGTTAACTCGTCGTTTTATTAATGGAATTGTCGTTAGAACTTGACGAGGTACCTATTGGGTTCATGGCCCCGACTTTGTATACCTTCCTTCTCTGATAATCGAAGTATGATTTCCAAGTTCTTTGACCTGACAAGGAACAAATCGTTTGTTTTCTTTCTTATATCGTATCGGAAACTCGTCTATACGCCTACTTTAAAACAAGAAAAGGAGCCATGAAGGAGAAAGTAATCCATAGCAGATAAAATGTTCCCGCCAAAATGCAGAGGGAAGCAAGTTTATACCCAGACCGAATCCCTAATTAACCAAACTGGACCTTGTTAACGTTATAGATTCTTAACCCTCGGGCTACCAAGGGGGGGGGGGGTGTGGTAACCACCCCCACAAAGTTTTTATGCATAATTTTTGTTCAATATGGAATATAATTTTTGCATTTTAAGTAGCTGTAGCAGATTCATTGGCGCACATTTTGAGGTAAACATCATGGTGGTAGCCCACGCCATTCAAAAGTTATACCTGATATACCTGAGGCACCAGGGGGTGGATACCCCCTTAGTTTTTTTGTTTTTGACTATAGCTTATTGACTATTCTTCCTAGAAGAGAAACAATTATACAATTCTTTAGAGGGAATGCAGGGCTTCATTTGCATACCTATATCTTTGTCTTATGAAAACCGGAAGTGATCAAAATAAATAATAATACGCGTACTATGCGTGAAAAATGGCTGAATGGAAGCACTCCCCTTAGTTTTTGTCTGTAGCGTATTCATTTGTCTTCCTGGAAGAGAAACAAAGATACCATTCTTTAGAGGGAATGTAGGGCTTCATTTGCATGTCTACATCTTTGTCTTTTGAATACCGGAAGTGATCAAAATAAATAATAATACGCGTAATCTGTGTGAAAATGGCTGAATACAGCATTACAACGTAAACCGATATATATGTATGGATATATATATGTTTGGATGTACATTTATACTATATAAACATGTGTAGGGATGATTGTGTGTATCTTTTCTACATAGATTAGTTTCAAAACACACATAATCTTATATTTGTTTATCGAAAAAGTACAAATGTACGCAATAATATAAAATATCGCTAATTAATGGGTTCCGTTGTTAAAAGTGATGTAATTTCGAGGTGCATTCACATAATGTACAACTAAATATACCATTCTGTGCAGAAACGTGGACGATGATGATGATGACGATGACGATGACGATAATGACGATGACGATGACGATGACGTTGACGATGCTGATGATGATGATGATGATGACGACGACGACGACGATAACGATGACGATGACGATGATGATGACGATGACGATGACGATGACGATGATGATGACGATGACGATGATGATGACGATGATGATGATGATGATGATGATGATGATGATGATGATGATGACGATGATGATGACGATGATGATGATGATGATGATGATGATGATGATGATGATGATGATGATGATGATGATGATGATGATGATGATGATGATGATGATGAATAGAAGGGAATACTGTTCTGTTCGATCGGAGTTTGTGTTTGTTGTAAGAGCAGAAGTTTATCTGCGATACGGCGCTATATAGTAATTGCGATTCCAATGATCAAATTTCGTTCTATTTAACCAAAGTAATCAGTAAAATCAATAAGTTAACAAACCGTTCGATATAGTAGGCACAGAATAATCAATTTCAATATTCAAGCGTCAGGGCGATCATTAAACACCTTTAAATTGCTGATTCTGCCGCAATAATATGAGTCATCATTACAGGTCCATTCAGGTCTCAGGCACCTGGCATTCAGAACATAAATCCGTTGTGCTTTCACCTATATGTTTCAACCACGTATTAGTTAAGATATGTCCCATTCTAAGTCTGGTAATTTGAACTTCACGTTTGATCATATATTAATTGCTTGTAAAAAACATGACATTTCAAAATTAATATTTGAAAAATGTGCGTTGAAAAAAGTGGAATGCACTGTTAAAAGTGTATTGTCTATTCCAGATATGTGTCTTGAAGTATATAATATACTCATGAAAATTACTAATGGGAAAATCATGTAGAGATTATAAATAAATAGAGTAATTATATCTGAAAATACTATCTATAGGTGTTGTAAGTAAGTACATAATCTAGGTAACGGCAATAAATAATAGTTAAATACAGTTGCTTAACGGTTACTTGAGTAAAAAATATCATAACTTCTTTTTATAATAATGTTCCTTGTTTATAACATGTTAATTGGTTTGTTCATAATGTTAAATGTATGGATTTATAATGTGATTTTTTTCTTCTTTTCGTATTGGATAAAACTGATGCTAATAATATTTCTAATATTCTTGATCCTTAGTTATTGCTTAAAATTGGTTTGTGTTTGTTGATGAATACGATTCATTTTAGAGCTAATTTTGTAATACATAAAACCAATATTGAATAATATTGATACTTTCATTGTCATGTTGAAATTGTTAATTGAATCTGTATGTACTATGACTGATGGATAATGAATATTGAGCATCACCTGTAAATGTAATATTGATAGTTTGATGGTAATTTAGATAGATCAATGTGATATTCTCTAAAATATTGTTAATAAGATTGACGAGAAAACAGTATATAATGATTTATATGAATAAGAGATCGACAACAATCACCTGTCAAATCACAGCATCCTACCAGAAATGGAATCCAAGCCAAGAAGAGAGAAAGCAAACTGATGATAGACAGTATACGAAAATGAACTTAATCCGTCTGAAACTTTAAATACGTCAACATCCTATCAGAAACGGAATCAAAGACGATAAAAGAGAAAGAAAACTTATGAGAACATTACAATAAAATGAACTGAAATACATCAAAAACTTAAAGACGTCAACAGCCTTGTAGCTATAGGATGTCGTTAAATATTGGATTAATAATAAGTCCATTCAGGTCGATCGCGCTGTCAAACTGAATGTAACATCTTAAATAAACATTTTACACGACAAAACTTATTTACTAGCGATTAATAGGAGTAATTTCAGTTTAACGACACTGTGCGATAACAGAGATCATAAGCGTCGCCCTCTTCCTTTATCCAGGCTTATGACTGGCACTACCAAAGTACGAGTAGTGGCGGCTGAGCATAATTAACCACTTTATGTCATCGAGATAATGCAGTTGGTTCATGCAAATTATCATTGATATGACCCAGCGTCGTTAAATATTTGACAATCTCTGATTGCGCGAAGGCTACTAATACCCTAAGCATAATTTTTGAGTTTTTTTACTCCTGACGAGTTACAGTAATTTTTTATAAAAAATCTTTAAAAAACATGAGGTAAAGTGAGATAAGATAGATTTTATCGGTCTTTACAACATACATTAAATTAACGCTAATCTTATAGTATATTTAGACACCCTTAATTCGCTTTATATTCGACTTAATATTGTTTTAAATTTAGAATATGCAAAAAAAATAATGAGCTGTAATATGCCAAAAATAATCTTTGTCGTCGGAAACGGCCTAAGTAGTCATAAGCTGCCGTTAAACTGTGGATCCATCCATTCAACTCCGTCATTTAGAACTCCGTCACTAACTCCGCCACTGTTCGCTTTCTGACAGTGCCAGTCCCAAGCCTGGATAAAGGAGGATGGCGACACTAATGGTCTTTGTTACCACACAGCTAGTCGTTAAAAGGGAAACACACACAACTCCGTCACTAGAAGAGCTGTAATATGCAAAAAATCTTTGTCGGCGGAAACGGCCAATGTAGTCATAAGCTGCCGTTAAACTGTTGATCCAAATCCAACTCCGTCACTGTTCGCTTTCCGACAGTGCCAGTCCCAAGCCTGGATAAAGGAGGAGGCGACGCTAATGGTCTCTGTTACCACACAGCTAGTCGTTAAAAAGGAAATACACTCAATCTGTATTAACTCCGCCACTGTTCGCTTTCTGACAGTGCCAGTCCCAAGCCTAGACAAAGGAGGAGGGCGACGCTAGGGGTATTTGTTACCACACAGTGGTCGTTAAACAGTAAACAACCAATCAATCTGTATTAACTCCGCCACTGATCGTACTCTGTCAGTGCCAGTCCCATGCCCAGATAAAGGAGGAGTGCGACGCTAATGATCTTGTATGTATGTAGCCTATGTATGTATGTATTTTCGTTTATTCGATCAAAGTTTTGTTGTCAGAACGCAACAAGTGACAATAATTGTTCTAGATGTAGCAGTTATGAGACAGATTTTACCTAGTTACGTCAGCTGTCTGTTATAACTAATAGCCTAAATGTTTTTAAACATCGTGGGAGACAAAAAGTTCTTATTGTCTTTGGCTGGAATGGCGAATTTGTTATCACACAACGTCGTTAAACTGTAATTACTAGTCAATCTGTGTTGTACTCTGACAGTGCCAGTCCAAAGCCTAGGTAAAAGAGGAGGGCGACGCTAGTGGTCTTCCTTACCAAAACAGTAGTCGTTATACAGTAAACAAGCAATCTGTGTAAAAATCGAGCTGTAAATGCCAATATAATTTCTGTCGACGGCAACGGCCTTTGATGTCATAAGCTGTCGTTAAACTGTGGATCAATTCCATTCAATCTGTGTCATGACCTGTTGTATCCATGCTGGCATAGTTTGTTTGAATCAAATCTATGACGAAGACTACGCCACTGATTGTACTCTGCTAGTGCCAGTCCAAAGCTTGGGCAAACGAGGAGGGTGACGATAATCCTATTCGTTATGAAACATCGTCGTTAAACAGCAACATGTAGTTTATCTTCATAACTTTAATTTGTAGATCAAACTTATCTGTAAACTTTGTTTGTCGACGAATTTTATATGATCTCACAATTTTCAGATGACTGATCCATTCTAACAATAATAATACATAGTTACAATTAATAAATAGTAGTAGGCCTAACCTTCATGTATTACAGTGAAGCAATAAGAAAACATTAATTTGGATAATGAGACTATGAGAATTGCAATTGGCCTTTGCTAGGAAGCCATTATTAGTGAATCGCACTTTACCTCGCATGACCTTTCATGTAATTATGACTAGTGACTTCTGTAGCGCCGAGGCATTATCCACAAGGCATCAACCATGGCAGCCAAGACCCAAGCCGTGATCAGGTCAACATCCTGAAGATCAGTCCAACAAAGACAGAGAGCCAATGGTGGATTAACAATTACAAAAAGGTTATTTTCATTTACTGAAAATTGCTGATTGATGTATTGGGAGAATGTCCACCATGGCTTCAAGTGCACGTTGATTGGTTAGTTGTTGTTTAACGACAATATGTCTAACAAAGATAATTGATGTCGCCCTCCTCCTTTCTTCGGTCATAGGACTGGCACTGCCAGAGTACGAGCAGTAGTCTACCGTGTGATAGCCTTTAATTGAGAAGTTTAACGTTTTAAATGTGTTGAAAGAGAGAGCTCCACCCACCCAGTCAACTACCGTTTCATTCGAAAATTGCAACTGTAACAACAGACTTATATAGCGCCTCATCAGTCGTGTCTAATGAGAGACGGTAGACGCTAAGTGGCAAAGAGGGAAAGATTTGGAAAGGGAGTTGGAATGGGAAGGAAGGGATGGGAATACTGTTCTGTTTGACCGAAGTTTTGTGTTTCTAGTAAAGATCGAGTGGCGCTATATGAATAATTGGGATTACAATGCAGTTAGAGTCATCCAATCTCGTTCTATGAAACCAATAATAATCAATTAAAATCATTTAGTTAATAAATCGTTCTGAATAATAGGCATAGCGTAATCAATTTCGACATTGAAGCGTGATGACGATCAAATTGAACACCTTTAAATTGCTTAGTTTTGCTCCAATAATTATAAGTGATCATTTACTTACATATTTACGTACATCTGCGTTGACGCCAATCATCTTTGATATGACGGCGTCGTAAAATAAACGTATTAATCATCATCATCTTACATCTGCGTTCTCATTCTCCGCTAGTTTTGTAGCAATTCATATAAACTGAATAAGGAAAACTACTTACGACAGAAAGAAAGTAAACTGAAGAATTATCAAATTGTATGCATTATCCAAAATAATCGTTGTCTAAGTAAAATATGACAGCAACATATAGACACTGGGAACAACTTATTTAAGACATGCTCAGGGTTGTTTAGAACATCTATGATGAGACCGGTATCAGCCTTGCGACAGAACCGGTCTAGGGTTGAGCTTTCAACGGGGAAGTAACCCCGCCGCATCATTCATTGGTTGGGGGATCCATAGTGTAGTGGTAACGTCACTGGCGTGAAGAGCACTAGGTAGCGGGATCATGGGCGTCGAGAGCCAAATCGGGCCCCGGGGCAGACATCCATCAGGGCCCCTCGTTTTCATTATTAAGCCCAAGTCTGGTGTAAGCCTGAAAAACGCTATCAAACTACACTTAACGAATAATAATAAGGGTAATAATAAGCCTAATAATAACAGGGCGTTTTTAGTGTGCAGTTCTATACACAAAAAGGGCAGGTCTAAATGAATTTGTGCAGCTGTAGAAGCATTTTGTGCAGTTAAAACTAGTTTTAAAATGTTAATTGTCATCCGATTTGGAATAATTCATTACGGCTTTTTAAGGGGTCGTGCAGTTCTAAAAATGTCTTTTAAAAGCCCTGAATAATAATAGTAAATGTGAAAATCAATTCCTGGTTTAAAAGGTCCATCTATGCCTCTCATTATAAAGAAATTTACAGAAATTTACTATGAAAATGTGATTATGTGAATGTGATAAATAATTTGTTAAATGACACTTATCGCATTATGATATCCAATTTCAAGAGGTGCACGTCAATTGCTGTGTTGCATTGTCTACATGGACTACATCAACAACTCGCTCTGTAGCCTACCATGATCAACTCCACGTAGCCTACATCTACTATCATACTAGCAACGATATTGTCAGCTTGATTTGCTGCTTCATTCGCTTTTGATGAAATTGAAAATGCAAGGCTTTAAAGGATTGTTTGTCTCTCGTTTGCATTCCTGACTTTCGCCAATCTTTCTTTCCTTTATATTGATCTCCAGATTTCTGATGGTAATTCATCTTCTAATTCGTTATCAACTTAATGAAATTACAATATTATAATATCAAATATTGGTAATTTTATATCAATTATTTATTGTGATAAATTACATACAGCTGTAAGTTAAAGTATTATTTATTTTGACAATAACTCAAATTTCAATTCAGAAATTTACATCCAGTACAAATTTATGCCTCCCAGAAATTGAATAATCATTTCTAGGCCGACTGCTGGTAAATCTCAAAATAGGCCCACTGATAAGCAGTGTTTTTCAAATTCAAGTTATTCAACCATTACGTGGCCAAGAACTTTGAAATACGCACCCCGTAATGCAAAGTTCTTGGCTACGCATACGATTCTGGTGGAGTAGGCCCTATAGAATTCAGTCATAAATCGTAATTTGTCTGCATCAGTTAACTTTGCATCAGCAGATAGTCCAAAACCATTCTGATGAATGATGACCAACTTCGGTTAGGCCTACTCTGCTCACTCCTAAATCCTCTGACTGAGCAACTGTGACTGTTAAGTTTCACAGTTATTAAATCGTTTTCGTTAACAATACTGCTAAGCTTTTCAGTCCCATTTCCACCGTCACATTCGTTATTGGCTTACATTTTGGTAAATACATTCAATAGATCTATAGTACCTCATTTACTTCGTTACCTAGCTATTAAATTGAAGCAATTAGACTGCATTCGCCCAAAACTCACAGGTTTCTTCAGTTTGAAAGAAGTTTTAGACATTTCCGGGCACCTGCCAGGGGCCCCTGCCATGGAACCGGGCCCCGGGGCAGCAACCCCACCTGACCCCCCCTCTCATCGGCCCTGAGCGGGATCACTTTCCGTACCCTTCTAAAGGTCCACACAGCCTATCAATCGCGATATAATCACAAGGAAATTGAATTACTTCGGACACATCATGAGAAAGACGTCGAATTGTCTGGAGAAGGATATAATCATGGGAGAAACATACCAAAATACCTCAGGGATGTCATTCGTCCTCCTCTTTCTGCATCTTCTCATCGGCCTTTACGATCTCTGGACCGATCTGACTTCTTTGTCCCACGAGCTAGGACTACGATTGCTCAAACTCGATCCTTTGCCATCATTGGGCCCTCTTTATGGAATGCCCTTCACTTCACTTTGCGTGAGACTTTCCTTTCTGGATCATTGTCTTCATCTCTCTCTCTCTCTCTCCTTAAAACATACTTCTTCTCTCGGGGTTCTCGCACTGGGAGCGCTACTGAATGGCCTCGGCTGTGAGCGGCGCTATATAAATTACTAAATACATTACATTACATTACGTAACAAGGAGGAGATGAAGACCTAATAGGATGTGGATTGATGATGTGATATAATGGACAGGAATGACTCTGGAACAGGCAGTGCGAGCAGTGCAACCGAGAGATTCGTGGAGACAAATCGTCCAGTGTGCCGCCAAAGTTCGTAGCGACTAACGACGAGATACCCCGGCTATGAGAGGGAGCCATCCACTGCCCTACCTGTGACGAATAATTGTTGTAGGCCTAATTAGTTGTTGTGCCCTGAAAGAGCGATTAGACCCATTGCACCTGCAGATAGGTGATTATGAGTGCGCGCATAGTTGAGGATGTAAGCCTACTTAACAAATAAAACTTCGAAAAATCTTCATACCGCTCCGCGCCTAATCAGCATCTCGTAAGTCTTATTCTGATTCAGTTTAAGGTTAAATGCATGCCTCTGCCCATTTCCGCACGTGGTCCAGTTCTTCAACAACTGCGTCGTCATTAACCATTAGATGATGGTATTATCAAATAACCTACATCGGCATATTTAAGTATTCTGTTTCCATGGTGCACCTTTTAATTTTGAGATTATATTTATGAAATTAACCGAACCTGAACCTGACCCCCTATAGATGACGTGGTGCCATTGAATGTCTTTCCATGCTCGAGGTCCTGAAGGAAGGCGATTATCCAGTTGTAAGTGCAATCAAGCACTCCGTTGGTTTGGACATGTAGAAAGAAAGCAAGTTGACCGAATTCCACACAGCGCACTAAACGCAAGATTTGAAGGGAAAAGACTCAAAAGGCAGACCAAGACAACGCTGGATAGACAATAATGAAGACATAGCATCACTTGGACTGACACTAAGGGGAGCAATGGACTTGACAAATGACAGAGGTCAATGGAGGTCATTTATTCGTACCCATCGCCGCCAAATGGTTGACGTCAGGAACTGACGATGATGATGATGATCGGGAGCCCGGTTAATTGTTCAGCTAGGCTAGAATGCCGCACGGTATCGAATGCCTTCCTGAAGCCCAATGCGATGAGATGGACAAATTGGTTTTCTCGAAGAAGTTCCATAAGATCCATTAGTAGCGCAGTAATTGCTGCCGTGGTCGAGCCAGGTGGTCGAAAGGATATTTGTCAGCGAATTCCTGGTTGAGCTCAGGATCGAGTAGGAAAGGATGAAAGAAGCGGCGCGCTATGAACTTTTCTAGTAGTCGGCGTAGAATAGACGAAACCGAAATTGGACGATAGTCGGCTAGTTTTCTTGATCTGGAGACTTTGATAGACCGAACTGCGGTTCTTCTGCAACTGGCTTAATAAAGAGACTTCTGCAGCGAATCAAACATGCCGGATATCTTCCTCCTAACTCACCGGATATTGATCAGCTGGTGTGTGATGCTGACGCCAGTCTACTAAAGGCAGTGATAAAGAACGATTTTCATGCGTTACGTTCACTGTTTCCACCAATAATTACTCGTCATTATAATCTGCGACCCCGGCCTCATGATTTCACTCTGCCGGATAGGGATGATCGAAATGTTATACCTAGAGTACTTTATGGTGTATTGGCTAAATAATAATTTTCTTTAGTAATAGGTCTCAGTCACTAATACATTCCTAACCCTCTTATCTATTTGACTATATATTATTTTTTGTCTAATCGATATCTAAACTGTTGATTTTGTAATCTTGTTGCGTTTGTGTCAACGAGTTTTTTTAAAATAAAGGAACAGTAGTAGTAGTAGTAGTAAAGAATTATACTTGCTTTCATGATACTTTCATGATACCTGCTTTTACGACACTACCGACTGAATGGAATTAACTTTTATATAGCATCGGAAAGGAACAATTTAAAGGTGTCTAAACATAACGTAGTATTTGACGTAGTCATCAACTACTGTTTAATTACATTACTCAATATAGTTGGCTGGCTGGTTCGCTGATGTTTAACGACTCTGTGTCATAACAAACATGATTAACGTCGCCCTCCTTTTTTCTTCAGGCGTGGGACTGACACTACCACAGCACGATCAGTGGCGAAGCTAAAAAAAATTGTATTATTCCAAAGGTTAACGTCGTTTTAGGGCACGGATCTGGAACGCTCTTCCGCCGTCTGTGCGTGCTGCACGCGGCTATATGGTTTTCTCCAAACTCTTAAAGACGCATTTTTTCAGCTGTTTGATGGCCACGTGTTGAGCGCTTCTGAGAGACTCTTAAGTGGCGCTTTATAGATGTTTATTACATTACATTTATTACATTACATTACATTACATCAAAGGCCGTTGACGACAATACTGCAATGCCATACAATGAAATCAAACTTAACAAGTCCACAGCATATAATTATGTCTTAAACCCTCTGATAGTTTATCTTCGAACGCATGTCTTAGTTTATAAATTATGTGTAAATTTATGATGTGCTGAGATTCGACGAAATCTGGAGGATAAACTGCAGCGGTTCTGGAAGCCGTAAGATTTCGCTAAACACTGAGACAGGTAATTTATAAACTCTGCTTACACACCATTTAATCATAGTTTCTAATGCCATATAATCGTCATTTGTTCAAAAGAATAGCTGTAATATGCCAAGACTAATTTTTTTCGGCGGAACCGGCCTATGTTGTTGTCATAAGCTGACGTTAAACTGTGGATCCAATCCATCTCTGTATGCAACTACGCCACTGTTCGCTTTCTAACAGTGCCAGTCCCAAGCCTGGATAAAGGAGGAGGGCGACGCTAATGATCTTTGTAATCACACAGTGTCGTTAAACTGAAACTACTACTATCTCTGTATGCTGTTCCGTCCGGAAAACTGCGACATTTATTCCTATCGACGTCAACGGTCATTGAAGCTATAGAAGAGAAGAGCAGTCCCCGAATAATTATTAAGCTAGCCCGTGAGGCAGCCATTGGTATGAAGTGTCAGCAACTTCATTTTCGTAGGCCCCTGCACACGAGAGCGAGTGACCAGTCCTCTCCCTCGCCGTCCCTTATCTTCCCGCTGACATCATCAGCTGGGGGATGAAGGTGGAGCAGAAATCGATTTAGTTTAAATTTACCCTGTGCTAAAGCAAGAATGGCTCCGCAAATGTTCAAAATTCTTTCAAGAGGTAGCCGAGAAACATGCTATTAGAGAACGACACTTTCGCCATTCTGGTAGATACAGTAACTTAGATAAAATGGAAGTAGCTTTCCTTCTTTTAGAGTTGAGGCATGGTGAACGTCCGATTATAAAACCGTTCTGTTTTTATGAAGCTGACGCTCGTCGCTATGACGTAAGGACTCCCCTCCTCCTTTACGCGGTCCCACCTCAGTTAGCGCCCCTAGTGACGATTTCGCTATAATTACAATTACACTTTGTGCCTGATACTGTCAGTTGCGTCGACATTCTCGATGGAAATTGTTATTATTTTACTAGACGATTGGATTGGATCCACAGTTTAACGGCAGCTTATGACAAAATAGGCCGTTGCCGCCGACAAAGATTAGATTTTGGCATACTACGATTAAGCGAAAATTGCGCTTTCATAGCGCTAGAAGAAAGTGATTTAGAGGTGTCTAATCAGAGAGTTTACATGGATGACTGTAAGTTGTGACGAATAGCAGTTCTAAATAGTAGTGATTGGACTCTAAATGAGCGGTTAGGCCATTTGAACCTGCGAATAGGCGCTTATGAGTGCGCGCCTATTTGTGCAATATGTATAATAATTGTGACCAATTACTGAGCGGGGCAGGTGGTCCACGGGACACTCGGGAACGAGCTCAGTTGAAGAGTAATAAATTATAGTGAATGTTTAGCTCTTGTCAGAGTAAGTAGGTTCGAGGCTTTGCTCTGCGATGTTCCGTCTCGACGGACTGAGACTAACCAACGTTTGTACTGTGCATATTATTGTTAATCGTGGACTGTCAGCTTTTCTTTGATGTACGTCAGTGAATGTTTGTTGGTTGGAATAAAACTGTGAAAAATCTTCACAACTGTAACCATTGAGCATCCCGTGTTTAATTACATCGGTCTCTTCCTCTGTCATTGGCCACCATAGTACATGCGTTTATCTGTTTCTGACTAGACTACTGTAACTCACTTCTTATGGGCCTCCCGAAACAGCGTCTTCCCCCTTCCATCAATCTTAAATGCTTCAGCTAGGCTCATAGCCCGACACCCTCGCTTTGCACATATCTCTACATATATGCTTGATGTCTTGCATTAATAATAATAATAATAATAATAATAATAATAATAATAATAATAATAATAATAATAATAATAATAATAATATTCTTTATTGAAACAATCCGGTTGACAAACTGTAACCGGTCACAGTGTACAGTTATGCAATTGAAACAATTCACAAGATTCCATTATTCATTATGTCGAAGCGTCGTTAAACAGAAACTAATTGTAATTACAAATAGTTCATTGTTGTTTTGGTCAGTTAGACACCTTTTAATCTGTTTACACAATCTTGTATTAAGGTTTTTCATTCAATCGATCAAATAATTCCTTGGTAGAGTCAACATTTTATTTATGATTTTAGGCTACTTCTGAGCTCAGATATTTAAAAAATATATTTTACAAAAATAAAATAAAATAAAATAAATAAATAAATAAAATAAAATAAAATAAAAAATATCCATGATAGGGATAATAAGAAGCCGACAAAGAAAATTGTTAACACATCATGATGAAGGGAGTCTCCCGTCATGATGTGTCATGACGGGAGACTCCCTTCTAATAATTATAACTGAGGGAAGAATGGAGGGAAAGAAGACAAGAGGAAGACCGAGAATGATGTTGTTGGATTGGATGATGGAGGAGAATTACAACAACAGTACTGAAAGAAAGAGCCAGAAAACGTGATGAATGGCGAAATTGCCGTACGAACCTGCCCTAGCAAGGCAGAGAACCAAAAGAAGATTTTCTCTATGTACGAAAAAATAACGACGTCGAATACCAAAACGTGGAAAATTTTACCACATGACACTTTGGACTCAGAAATATTTTCCCCACAGCATGCCATGATGTTGGTTATGCTGTCAGAATAATATGTCTGGGGTCTTAACTTGTAAACAAATGAAACGTCAGATCCTAACAACCTAGGCTACAGTTGCTCCGGAATCAACATCCAAATACAGCTGGGGGTATTATTTACCCCGCTTGGTCCTGCGAAGGTTAAGCAGACATTAATACAAACTCCAATGAGAGGACAACCATAATTCCGTCACCGCCTATTAATTATCGGGTTGTGCCAGTCCCAAACTTCGATGAAGAGGGGGCGATCGGTGATGCAAATTATGTTTGCTTCGATCGGAAGTTAAAATAATGTCGATTTCGTTCAATCGTTATACTCTAGCTTTCAACACGGCTGCCAGAAGAGTTAATAACTCCGCCAGTGTTCGCTTTCTGACAGTGCCAGTCCCAAGCCTGGATAAAAGAGGAGGGCGACGCTAATGGTCTTGATACCACACAGCTAGTCGTTAAAAAGGAAATACACACACTGCCAGAAGATGTCGTTAAACACTCAAAAATACAACTAATAATCATCTTTTGTTAGACACCTTTAGAGCGAGTTTTCCCGATGCTATATATACCATTAAATTTCGTTTAATCAATATGTCTCTCAGCCAAGAAACAATAACTGTCCCGTTGTTTGCAGAAGCTATTAATTTTAATAGTCTTTTTTGTTGAGGTGGTGCCAGTCTCAGGACTGATAAATGGAGGAGGGCAACGCAAAGCATCTTTTTCAGGACACAGTGTCGTTAACCAGCAACTACATACAGTCGTTAGCTGTACTGAGGGCATTCGACTTATAAGAGTTCTCGTTTAACAATGAGTAGGTCTTCTAATAGGCCTACTCGAATAATGGTAATTTACAGAGTCTATTATAATTGTTGAGTTCGTAGGAAATTGATCGGGTTAGTTGGTAAGCCAATCCACAACGTATGTGTCTTAGACCTCAGATAGTTTAGCTTGGAACGCCTGCCATTCTTCGTAAATAATACATTTATAGTGTGTTGAGATTCGACGAAATCGTCAAAATTAACGGCAGCGATTCTAGCAGCCGTACTAATTATGTCGTTTAACACTAAAACAAGTACAACGATCAACTCTTGTTAAACACCTTTAAATCATAGTTTTCTAATGCAATATAAACGTTATTTTCGTTCAGTCTGTAGCTGAACCGTGCCACAGTTACTGAATGAGAACTGAAAAATGTATTATCGACGTCAAAGGCCTTTGAGCAGTGTTGCCACTCAATAAAAATAAAAAACCCAAGATCAGACGATAAAAAAACCCAAGAAAACCCAAGATCAGTTTTTCAGCAAAATTTTGAAACATTAAGGGGATAATAACATAATAATTAATAAATCATATATTATAAATGATAAATACTATAATATAATGCAATTAAACCGGTTTTTAAAATAAACTTTTTGTTCTATTGGTCAAAATTTGAAAATGTTAATTGAAAATATGACGAATTAATTTAGCAATCAAGTCATATTATTCAAATGAAGTTTGTTTATTTAATTTCAAATTTTCAAACCTTAAAACGCCCAAATGTTTATTTCAATACGCCAATAACGTCATAAACATCTTCTTCTTCAGAAGGAGGTAATGTAACCAAAGTTGTGCTTACCTGCACTTTTTAAAGTTTTTGTCTCTCACTGTAACGCTGATGACAACGTCCTTCAGCAACATCCGCAACCAAAGACTTGGAAGGAGTCCAAGCATGGCAGTCGACACCGTCTCTAGCAATTGCTTGTTTAGCAAGTAGACGGCTGGCAACAGTTTCAGCATGCAGTTTGTTCGTTTGAGCAGTCTTGACCATATTTACCTGTGAGAAAATTCTCTCAACACATGCCGACGAGTGTGGCAGAGCCATGAGTCCACACATAAAGTTTGACAAAAGTCCGAATTTCATGTGATCATTGCTCAATTTAAACCAAAATTCAACATGAAGGAGTTCGGCTTTGGCCACTTGTTCTCTTAACGAAGGTGTCTTGGGAGTTACAAAGAACGTCTTGATATTTGTCATGTCTTTTTAAATTCAAAATTCTTGACATGTTTCTCTGTCATTTTGTGCGCTAACAGCGACGATTTGTTTATATTCGAGAGACTAAAGTCACATACCTTGCATCTGACCACAAACCTGTCTTTAGAATCAGCTTCAATCCAATCCTTGAGCTCCGGATCTTGAAGCCAATTGTTATTAAATGACTGCTGATACCATGATTTAGATTTTTTTTGTTAGCTGGATATGTTGCACTAGTAACACTTGTACCCTGCTGCTACTACGTTTGTTGACTTTGTTTTTCTTTTCATCATAGTCCGAATCGCTGGAACTATTACTTCTATCACACATTCCAATTTTTTACTTTGATTTAATGTTTAAACTTAATTACTTAAAGTAACAAATATAATATTTTAGACTTTGACTTTATTTCGAACGCGCAAAGCGGCAAAAGTTTGACTTCCGGAAAAAGAGCAATGATGCAAATCATACAATCTGCTTTTAGAGCTATACTAATTTCTATATTTAGCAATAGCATAGACCACGCTGCACAAATATTAAGACTTTTATTGATTTCGATCATCCAGACCGTAATGGACATCTATTATCTTTGTTTTATTTTATTATCACTGTCATTTTGTACGATTTTAATTATTTTGGAGAGGAAAGTTGAATTTTTACGTGAAATAATTATATGATTCAGTTAATAAATTAATAAGTAATTAAAAACCCAAGAAAAAACCCAAGGTCTTCAGGAAAAAAACCCAGAACCCAAGGTCGGATCAAAAAACCCTAGATCTTGGGAAAAAACCCAAGGAGTGGTAACGCTGCCTTTGAGGGCCTGAAAGAAGAGAAGCGCAGTCCTTTAGGCGAATCCTGAGAGGCATCTGTGGGTGTTAGCGACTTCACTTTCTTAGCCTCGGCATTCGATGGCGATTGGTCAGTCCTCTCCCTCACCGTCTCATTATCCCACTGACAGAGAAGCCTCGTCAGTGAAGTCGATGGATAGAGGACAATGGTGGAACAGAAATCTCGATAGAAATTTAGCCTTGGCAGAGATTTGAACCGTTGAGCACGCTAAACTAAAGACTGTCGCGCACCATAAGGAGTCGTCAGTCAGTCAGTCAGTCAGTCAGTCAGTCAGTCAGTCAGTCAGTCAGTCAGTCAGTCAGTCAGTCAGTCAGTCAGTCAGTCAGTCAGTCAGTCAGTCAGTCAGTCAGTCAGTCAATCAATCAATCAGAACAATACATCGAACTAGCAAACGAATAAGAAATCGTTTGACGTGGGGCAATAAGTCTCCAGAAACGAAATATAACCAAAACCCATTTCTAACCTGTTACAAATCACAGAACAAGACAACTGCGTGACTGCATTGAACGCAAAATTTGTTTCTCTAGCAGCGACACCGCCTGCATTCGAAACAAAAGGGGACTATGCTATTTTCCCATCAGTAGCTTCGTTCTAGTTGCAGGATTGACTATCCTATAGACTGGTCACTCTTGACTTTTACACGCAACGAAATTCACGATTTATATCCATATCTCCCTTGTTAATCAGAGTTGTTTGTAGAATTTTGTGCATACTGGATACAGACCGTACATTTGAATTGAAAACATTCAGTCGCGAAGTGTTTCAAGTAAGCGCTATTGATTTATGCATAGTTAGCTCGCGAATAAAACTTAGTTTCAAAATATGTCACCTTCCTGAACAACTTAGGCTAAGAAAGTTAAGTCGGTAACTCCTTATACCTCGATGGTCCATGGTTTAATCTGCTCACACATTGATTACTGTAACTCGCTACTTGTTGGCTCTCCGAAATCTCTTTTATCTCCACTTCAATAGGCGCCAAATGCTGTTGTGCGCTTTAACCGTCCCCTTCTTCGGTTTTCACATAGGCCTATATACACTTTCATGACTGACCAATTACACTGGCGTCCACTCATTTAACGTTCTAATCCTCGTTTCTAGAGCGTTTTTGGGTCAGTCTCCACGATATCTGTGATCTTATCCATCGACCTCCTTCGGCTGCTTCTGGTCGACCTCTCCGGTGTTGATACAAAAAATGGCCTTCTGATACCTCGGACTCGGATTGCTACTGCCCAGCGCCGTGCATATGCATCGGCTGGCCCTCTGCTCTGGAATGATCTTCCCTCTATGACTCATTCCATGCTTTTAACTGGAGGTATACTATTTTTCTGCCCTCTGCACGTAGTCTTATTAAGACTCTTTTTCCCATGGTCTCTTTGCACTGGAGTCGCCTCTGATTAGCTTGAGACGCTTTAGACATTCCGTAAATTAAATGCAGCGTTTCGTACTTTGACGACGAGCTGCATTGGTTTCGCAGTCACCCTAAGTCCAATTTAGTTGTTAAAGTGTCAAATATCGTTATAGCCAGGTCCTAACATAATGTGTTT
>JACEVL010000186.1:192500-202500 GCA_020284085.1 Aporrectodea caliginosa
CCGTCGTAAGACGAACTTGTTTAGATCAGTCAGATAGCCAAATGTGTAGCTCTTTTGAGAGGTACTTGAAAGGCGCTATATTAAGTATCTTGATACACACATAGATACATTTATGTGCGAACCTACCTGTAACAACGGATACGTCTGATTCACTGTCTATCTGTAAACATAAAAACAACGAATCCTAAGGACAACAAAGTCCACGTCGTGTGACTAGTTCAAGCGCAGCCCTCTGGCGGACAGGAAGGTATTGAGTCTTATTTAGATAACAAATTCTTTCAGTTTATTTTAGTTACGAAGAAAAATCGACGAATAATAATAACTTAAGAGAGCTAAAAATACTGAAAACAAAGTTTTCAAACAAGCGCACTCACCTTCTTTCTACAGTGACTCCAGTCTTATCTAGAATCGCGAAAAAAAATTTGTTTCTAAGTGGCCCAGACCTAAATTGATACGCGAAGCTATGGAGGACCAGAATGGCTTCATCCGGCAGTTGTACCAGCGCACTCACCTTCTTTCTACATCACATCAACATGATGCTGGAAAGCAATTCTTACGTACACTGCTTATCAGTCGATTTCTCTAAAGCATTTGATGATGTCAACCATTCAATTCGAATCCCTATTATAGTTATGGCTCTAAATATGTCGCCTGAAACTGTTTCATTGACTACCTAAATGGACGATCTCAGGTGCTCAAATGCTATAACGTAGTTTCCTATTAATCGTAGCGTTATTCAAGGGAATGTCAAGAGACCCGGCCTCTACATTCTAATGGAGAGCGACCTCAAACTCGTCGCTCCGACCAACTTTCCTGCAGACGATACCAACCTCCATGCTCCGCAAAACTCTCCTGTTAGCCTGAAAACTGAATTTGCTAATATTAACCCATTAATGCCCAACTTTTTGTTCTGTAAAATATTGTGATTTTTAGTTATTTGCAATGACTGTAGACCATATCTCCATTATTTTTGTTTATATTTCACTTCCCCAAATTTTTTTCGCACTTTAAAGTTTGATCCCATAGGCTATATTATGGGATTGTAGGCACGAACGATGGCGTCAACTGCTAGAGCAAACCATAATGTAACACTTACCGAATTACACCAGTCAAAAACATTTCATTGCGATAATCATGTTAAAGCTATTCAGAAACTGAACAATCATTTAAAAATGTTACTACAAAGCAAACAGTTTGATTGCATTTTGCTCATCCTCAAAATCAGTCATACCGGGAATAATCACTTCAGCTTCGTATGAAAATTTTCAAAACAGCCCACTTGCAGGCCAGCATTTCGACTTGGTCTTTCGTCCGCAAGCACTTCAGCTGTGTTGGGTTGCTGTGTGGATAATGCTCTTACCCGTTAAAGAGTACATTGACAGATACCCCCGGTACTCGGCGGTCAAACGGAACCCTGTGCCCCGTTGGACGTCCAATTGGCTGCATGTAGTGTATCGCTGGATATAGACAGCCGTCAACATGAATTGTTAACAAACGTGATGGCCATGGTACTAAGTACGGAATCATGCTCTCTTCGATGCTCAATTACTCATGTCCTGCTGAGAGGGATTGTAGAGGAGAAATCGTTCATTCATTGTCGACAGAAGAGGTCGAATTTTTATCCATTTTGTCACCAGCTGTAAGAAAAGTGTTGTGAGCTACATGTGGAAACTGTAAAATTTCCTCACACCTATTCCTTGATATAACCGAATTGACAGGACTATTCATGACGTATTCGTCCTATTGTCAAGATATGCGACAACATGGAACAGCTGAGTAGCCACTGATCATCAGGGTCGCAGAAAATGATCGCATTTCGTTGCTCTCGACACCAAAAGTTGGCTTTCTCTTCTGCCCGGCATACTTTGTAGTGCTGTTGCACACAAACTCAAACAAACTGGCAGGTGTCCGAGGAACGTTGGCTTACTGACCGACCATTGAGGAAAACGCGAGGATGCTGGTATAGATCACGCTTGCCCCATCTTCCAGGCTGCTGCTCTTGCAGTTGCAGCTGTATCTTACTTCCATGGCTGCCTCAGGTCTGGCTTAAGGGGCTGCTCTTCTTCTTCTCTTCTATTTTCTATAATTGAGACCATGCATTGTTCTGCCTTCCAGCCGAGATATTCTTCAACAATGGGTCCAGAAGTGCTATTGCTAGAAGTTAAACGACATAAGTTACTTTATTTTACCTTCATTATTACCGGGGGGGGGGGATAGATGAACGGTAACATTAAGTAGGAAGAGGGTTCGATACTTGATACCCTACTTATGGTCGACTCAGCCTGTCATTCGCTAGGTGTCGTTGGTAAAATGAGCAGTAGGACGTGATGGGCGTCTTGCATTGCTGCCATAGAGTTGAATTCGACTCATGTAATAACTAGTGATCAATGTCCATTCATGTTATGACTTGTAATCATACTGCGTTAGCCCTATTTGACAGTTCAAAATACTTAATGAAGAATATAATATTTATATTACTGTTGGACTGCGCAATTGAAGAAGAACATACAAACATACATACCTACTTACTAACTTACTTACTTGCTAACTAACAAATGATTTTCTCATTATGAATTCGTCATTTTGCGTTGTCATGGTAACGTTTTCTTGAGCCATCATTGGCCTATTTGTCTTACGTCATCTTTCGATAGACGTTGTCATGGTGAACATTTCTCATTTCGAAGCGAAGACAGCCAACAGTTCCATTTTTTGCCGATTCCACAGACAGGTAAAGAGAGTGATACCAGACGCTGGTAGGTGCCATCAATGGTAAAGCGCTGGATGATATCGCATATAAAAAGACGCTGAATGATATTGCCTATGGAGAGGCTCTGTTTGATATTGCCTATGGAGAGGCTCTGTTTGATATTGCCTATGGAGAGGCTCTATTTGATATTGCCTATGGAGAGGCTCTGTTTGATATTGTCTATGGAGAGGCTCTGTTTGATATTGCCTATGGAGAGGCTCTGTTTGATATTGCCTATGGAGAGGCTCTGTTTGATATTGCCTATGAAGAGGCTCTGTTTGATATTGCCTATGGAGAGGCTCTGTTTGATATTGCCTATGGAGAGGCTCTGTTTGATATTGCCTATGGAGAGGCTCTGTTTGATATTGCCTTTGGAGAGGCTCTGTTTGATATCGCTTATGGAGAGGCGTTGGATGATGTTGCCTATGGAGAGGCGCTGGATGATGTCGCCTATGGAGAGGCGTTGGATGATGTTGCCTATGGAGAGGCACTGGATGATGTCGCCTATGGAGAGGCGTTGGATGATGTCGCCTATGGAAAGACGCTGGATCCTGTCGCCTATGTAGAGGCGCTGGATGATGTCGCCTATGGATAGGCTCTGGATTCTGTCGCCTATGGAGAGGCTCTTTATAATGTCGCCTATGGAGAGGCTCTGGATTCTGTCGTCTATGGAGAGGCACTGGATGATATCGCCTATGGTGAGGCACTGGATGATGTCGCCTATGGAGAGGCGTTGGATGATATCGCCTATGGTGAGGCACTGGATGCTGTCGCCTATGGAGATGCTCCGGATCCTGTCGTCTATGGAGAGGCTCTGGATGATGTCGCCTAAGGAGATTCTCTGGATGATGTCGTCTATGGAGAATCTCTGGATGATATTGTCTATGGAGAGGCGATACGACTTCAACTCCCAGGGTGAATGGAACCAAAGATGATAATTAAATTTTACAATAGTAGACTACTAGACAACCTTCGTTGCCTCAGACCGAATTTTAGACTCTGAGCATTCTGGCGACGAGTGTAAAGAGTAACTGAACTCACTGATCCACACTAAACCCAACTGAATCACTCCAGCTGGGCTCGGATCGGATTGGATAATCGTAATCGCAACTGAGCATTCTCTCTTTTCCATTTCTGTTCCCGTCTCTCCATCTTCCCTTCCATTCCCTCTTCCTCACCGTCTCCCCGATCCTTATTTCCTCCTCTCCCTCTGCTCGCTCAATCGCTCCCTTCCTCTCTCTCTCACTCCTGGTTCATCCTATGGTTTATGTATATAAATGTACATATATATATATATATTTGCAGAATATATGTGTGTGTGTGTATATATATATATATATTATGTATATCTGGGCCTATATATGCTCTCCTCATCATCTCCCTCTCTTCACTCTTCTCCATCAACTCTTTTCCTGTCGTAGCACCACGTTCTCTCCTTTTTCTTCTACTACGCATTGAGGCTTCTATGGGCGAAGGACTATTATACTCTTTAAACACGGAAACCTAATGTGATATGGGGTTTGCTTCGGGTGGAGTGCTGCAGAAGCGTTGGGAATACGGTGTTGTGACAGTCGATAGGTTTTATTTTGGCGCTATGCAAATCGTCTTACTAGTATTCGGCTCCAGCCTATAAACTGTGTGGCTGTCACCTTCGTAAAGCGAGTGTTTGGATGTAGGCATCTCTGTGTTTGTATGCATATAGGAAACGGGAAAGAGCTTGGAGTTTGACTTTAACTCGATTTCGGATTTTTGTAGCGCACTGAATGTCGTTGAAATGATAAAGACCAAACAGTTGATCAGAGCTAGCAAACAGTGTCAAGGTCGGCCTCTGCATGTCATCTAGCGAAACTATGATGTAGACTTGTAGAGTATAAGGTTGATGTCAATGGCCCTCGCTCAATTTATAAGATCTTCCGTTAGACACCTTCACATCACGTGTTTCCGAAGCTATATATTAGTTATTTTGCTTTATTCGCTAATAATTTTCTCGTCTAGAAATAAGACCTGTTCCATTGTTTATCGACACTATTGACCAACAAATCATACACGTAATATAATTGTTTAAAGTTTGGTTTCAATAGATTCAAATTATAATCATAGATCTCTTATTGTAACACAGTAGGCTGCTGCGGTATTAAGCAGCATAGTAGCTACTCTGACACAGTAACTAAACAAAACCACATGTAATATTGAAGAATCAAAGTGAATAGTAGTATATTCATTAACCAATAAGTAATATTTATAATTTTCGAACATCGGATTCTTATTATAAATGTAATATGACATAACATATTTAAAAATTTAACCATCGAAAAGATGTTGTACGTATACGGGTGTTTCAATAACCAAAATGTAAACATACAACAGAAGTTGAAGTATAAGAGTCTCGTTACAAAATATGTATGTATGAGCACTTGTTATAGCGCCCCTTCAAGATTTCTACTCAGAGGCGCTCCCGACTACAGCGCGGACACTGAATCGGAGTTTCACGCCGTAGCGCATGAGCAATTGCGAGTGAAGGACTTGCCCAGGGTTCCTGCGTGGCGGCTTGAGGTGGATTCGAACCCGCAACCCTCCGGCTGCAAGGCATCGAACATAACCCTACACCACCGCGCCCCACAAAAAGGTAACCTTTGTTATCATCAAAGGCCGTTGGCGTCGATTGGGAGATTGAAATGAAACCTGTAAACTTTGGCACGTTATTCGGAGTTCCCGATCGCGGTAGCGTCGAAGAAGAGGAATGACGACAGTCGACGAGGGTAGGAACACACGCACCTCGACACCATGGCAGTTTCAGACGGTAAGAGACCGGGCATCCCTATGGCACTGGATCTGTGGACGACATCCTTAGTAGCGGGCAAATCGTCGAATAGCACGTTGGGCGATATAACCGAAGACTTTGTTGTAGAGGTAACAACCTAAGCGGGCGAAACCATTCTTTCGATCAATGACGAGCACATGGCTTTGATATATTAAGCGTCCGAGAATCGTCCAAAACTCACCAGAAACAGCGACGAAAGAGAGAAATAACTCCACGGACGCATACTAGGCAATTTTGAAAATTGGATAACAAAATAAGTCGAACAAAAAACGAGTTCGACCGCTCAAATGGTCAAAATTAACACGCAGATAAAAGCATGCAGCCTTCTTGGCCGTCACGTGCGCAGGAATTTCAAAATAAGAAACTGTCAGGTAAGATTAGACTTAATAGGCAAGATTACCACGAGGTGAAGTTAGATCAAGAAAGATAAGCCAGTGCCAGATTGTCTAACCTTATCTTCTGTTATCTAATCTTGTGTTACCTTATCCTATGCTACCCTATCTACATGTAGACAGATGTCGCTATGCTCTACAATAACAACGTTAATAATATTAAAATTAGCCAATCTTTAGACACCTTTAAATCGCTTTACACAGTGTTATATATAGTACTGGTATATTTCGTTCAATCGCTAGGTCTCGTCTATTTCCTACGTAATGTAAAGTCAACGACCCAGATGTCGTTAAACGTTAAATAATAACACCCATTAATTTGTCCGCATTCCCGTCCAGGATATATTGATGATCAATCTCAGAAACTTCATCTCGAATACCTCTATTCGTCTCTACTCCTCCCTCCTCAGAGTCCAACTCTCACAACCATATAGAGCCACCGGCTACACCAGTGCTCTCCACAACTTTATCTTCGTTGTATTTGTTAGGCCATGACTCTTCCATATCCTTTTGAGGTCTGTAGCTACTGCATAACCCTTTGCCAATCGTACTCTGATCTCTGCACCGCAATCGCTGTTTTCATTGATCGTTGAACCCAAATACGTAAATCTGTCCACCTGCCAGTTCCTCCTGATTAATCCTGATTGAACATTTGGTTTCCGTTGCTGTCATGACCTTCGTCTTGCCTGTATTAATCTGCATTCCATATTTCTTTCCTGTCCTGTCCAGTCTCTCTTTCAACAGCTGTAATTCTTCCTCCGAGTTTGTCAGTAGTATAATATCATCGGCGTATTGTAAGTTTGTCAGCCTCCTTCCCCCTATCTGCACTCCTCCATCATATCCCTCTAATGTTTCCCTCATCACTCTTTCCGCCAAGATGTTAAACAGACTTGGAGACAAGACACATCCCTGTCTCACTCCACGTCTGATTATGAATTCTTTCGATAAAGTTCCTGCCACCTTGACTATTGCTTTTTTGTTTCTTGTACAGCTGTGTTAGCAGATTTATTATTATGCCCTGGGAACCCCATTTCGATCATTGTTGCCTTATTTACTAATGCTTAACGACAAATGTAAAATTTATATAGCCGGTAAGAATTGATTTAAAGGTGTTCAATCCGATACATCTGTTTTCGTTGATTACCAGAACCCAGTGTCTATTGAGATGTTACGGCTGGAATAGGGCCATAGATGGCAAGTTCTTATTTTTTTTTAATATGAACAATTTGGGCCCAACTATCGGGAGGAGGTCTTTACTCATCTAGACTATGCGGCAGGGACTAAAGTAGTTTTCAGACAAAAGTAAGCAGCTGACATTTTCGAGTGTACATTTGACTCATCAGGAATATGCTGTGTGTAGCATGAGTTCTTAAGAGATTAGCTCAATTCAGTTAGACAGGAGACTTCATTCGAATACCTGCAGCTTTACCTACTAGTTCAAGTAGAGTTTAACAGTTTTGTGGAAGAGTAAGCTCTTAATGGAACTTTAAAACGTTTATAGCATTGCGAGTACGGATTTAAGGGTGTCTAAGCAGAGTGCTAAAAGAGGGATGAGGAGAGAATTAAAGCATTTGAAATGAAATGCATACGAAAAATACTGGGTATATCATGGATAGAGAAAAAACAAATGAATGGGTGTTAGAGACGGCGGGAGTGGAAAGGAATTTACTGGAATCAATAAAAAGAAGAAAGATGTCTTACTTTGGGCATATAATGAGGAAACAAGGTGAATGCCTAGAGAAAGAAATTATGCAAGGAACGGTACCGGGAGCAAGAGCAAGAGGGAAACCAAGGAAGAGATGTATGGACAATGTGGGCGAATGGTTGAAATTATCAACGGAAAGGTTGCTGCGAGAAACCGAGGACAGGAGAGGATGGAGAAGAATCGTCTACAATGCGACCAACCCTCGTATCGAGGACGGTTGAAGAGAGAGAGAGAGAGAGAAGCAGAGTGCCATAAATGTACTGCATAGGGCAGACAAGCACTATAATTGTAGGACGTCTAAACAAAGTACAGTTTTCGCATACATTTCAATATTTAACGACTTCTTACGCTGAACAACGGGGCGAGGCCAAGGGACAAAGAAAACGGCGGACGAATTTCACTCTACAAGACTTCTCGACCGTTAGACAAAAGGTTTCTTAGTTGGTCAACCAGCTCGACCGTTAGACCTTTGTCTAACGGTCGAGCTAAACTAAACTAAATATAGTCTATGTCTTAGACACCATATTAGTTTACCTTGCAACGTATGTGTGCCAGACGTGTCTCATACTTCGTTAATTATGCATTTATGGTATGCTGAGATTCGATGAAATCCTGAAGATTAATGGCAGCGGTTCTAAAAGCCGTAAGATGTCGATAAACATTCAAACAAGTAAAATTAAAAACTCTGTTTAAACACCTTTAAATTATAGCTCGATAACGCAATATAAACGTCATTTTCGTTCAAGCTCCGATTCCGACACTCTCATTGATCGGTGCACTCTATACACTGTCTGTAAAGCGCTGAACAGCTGAAGAAACAATCAAGGCATAGACTCTGAGGTAGATCTGGGTGTCCTGAGTTGTATAAAGTGTTAGCGACTTCACTTTCTTAGCCCCGGTATTTGAGGGCGGTTAGCCGGTCCTCTGTTTCACCGTCTCATCATCCCACCGACAATACATCTTTAGTGGTCTTTGTAGCCGAGTTGGCTGGGGCAGAAAACTCGAAACACTGTATCTGCATTGGTAAGGATTTCAACCCTGATCTCTTAATTGACAATCCAGCACGATAATCACTAGACTATTGCGCAACATAATGAGTCATCAAACTAATTAACCAATAAGATATCGTTTGACACGGAATAATATGTCTCGAAAAGCGAAACTTAAGCAATATTTATTTTTAACATGTTTCAAATCTCTGAACAATACAACTGTCTGCATCGAATGCAACATTTGTTGCCATAGCAACACGTGTTGCATTCGAAACAATAATAATAATATTCTCTCATCAGTAGTTTCGTACTGATAGCAGGATTGGTCACCCTCGATGGACCTTTACTTTGTACAAGTGTGTTAGTTTCTGTTTGAGGACACCGTGTCGTAATGATTATATAATTAGCGATGACAGACTCCTTTTTCCGGTTGAGACTGGCACTCACATATTATGCTGGGTAGTGACGGAGTCTTGATTGTAGGCATACAATTATTGAATTGGAACGAGAGTTTAATGACATCTTATGGTAACAGAGGCCGTTGACGACGACAGGAATTATTCTGTTCTCAGCGCTTCATTGGCATAAAAGACCTGCCTATAAATGAAAACCTTAATAATTATAGAACTTCGCATCTGCTTTCGGTTATAGGTCGGATATCACACTTAAAAGGGGTGTGTAATTATTCTGAACAGTTCTCACCGTTGGATGACTTAATGCAGCACAACTGTTGACATAGATTATGGAATAACGAATAAAATTCACGATTTATATATTATTGGAGAAAAGATCTTTTAAGGTGTTTAAAAGTAGCCGCCTTATGTCGTAGAAAACTGTGTTAAAATCGCGACATTTAGACGGCTTTCAGGTTGTTTAATAGTCAACCCTGAATAGAAGCTTTTTATAAAAAGGTATCTGACAAGTAGTACTTATATAAGTAGTATCGAAGCTTCGTCAAAAGAGAGGAAAGGTAATCGTCTTCGCTATAACACGGCTTCATTTAGCAGACAACTGTCTAACCTTACGGTATAATAGGTTATAAAGAATATCGCAAGAAAGGTTGGGCGACGTAAGAGCCCTTGGCAGCCATAAGATATAGTTAACCAATAGCCATATCTTAATAAATGTATCGCCTTATCCTAGCTCAGCTCCTACTCTAATCTTCTCTGTTATCACATCAAGTAACCAACCATCGCCATATTCTAAATCCACCTAATTGTTTAACGACGCTGTCTTAAACACAGATGATTGGCGTTGATTTCGTCCGAGATTTGATTCCTGCACACTGCATATTATTCTATAGCTGGAACTGTTTTTATCTCATGATTTGAAAACCTTCAAACA